>SNQJ01S0080388.1:34173-59927 GCA_010110895.2 Picea sitchensis | reverse complement strand
CTCATTACAACTTGACATAAATTAAATTAATATATTATAATTATTATTAATCTATATTATAATTATTACAATTATAATTATAATAATACTTATATAATAATTATATTAATATATTACAAATTAAATATATATATAGACTACATCAACAAGAAGTGAAAGATTATACAAGGTGGATGTTAATATAAAACGACAAGTTAAAGTCACTCCATCACTAAGTTAAAAAGGGGATTTGAAAGTTCAAGTGAATAAATAAGGTTACTCAAAGTATCATTTAAATGTAAATATCGACGAAATTCAAAATGGATTCTAATAAAATGACGAAGGAAGATTTACTTATGAAGGTTGTCCAATCGTATGTTACAGTTTTTCTACATTAAAAGGGAGTATGCAAGGAAGAGAGGTTAACATCATTATTAACTTAGACTATAATGAAAATTACATTAATATTGATTTGGAAAATCAATTATTAATTCCAAAGCAGAATATAATTGAAAAGAAGGATATTTTTCAAATTAAGAAGTTACAAGTGACGATTGATGAACATCAATATATATATATCAATTCTATGTTACAACTGTGTATCAAGAAGAAGTTGACATCGTCATTGGGTTACTGTGGTTTAAAAGTCTAGGTACCTTCATATTAAACATGGAGAAAAAGTTTATCACATTCCCCTATAAGGAGAAGATGATAACAATATAGGAGACTACCTCGAAGCCAGATTTTGTAAAACCAAAAGACTAACGATATCTGAGAAATAAAACGTCAAGAAAATAAAAAAGCAATGCAAAGGATGCAAAAAGAATTTGACGAACTTATTGCGGAAAAAAACGAAGAAATTTCTCGCTTAAAATACCACAATCAAAAACTACTTACACAGATCAAGAAGTCGAGGAAAAAAAAACAATGTGATTCGAAGTTGGAACAACAAAAGGAGGATCTCAAAAAGGAATTGAAGAAGAAAATTCCCGTTTGAAGAACCTTAATCAGGAGCTACTAAAACAAATCAAAAAGTTGAAAGAAGAGAAACTTGAAAATCCAGACATTAAAGATATCAACAAATCAGGGAATGAAGAAAGTATTGCTCAAGAAGATGAAAAATTAACGAAAAAAAAGATAACGTCGAATGTCGAAGTACAAATGATGGAAGCTCCAAATATACCTACTAATCAAAATTCAGCCATTAACAAAGCAATATCGACACATGAAGAAAATCATATATCAAAGTTAAAAGAAGAAAATGTTGCAAGTATGATAAGAGAAAGTAATGTTATAAGAAATCCCTATCGACATCCAAATCAGAATATCAATCCAATATATTAACCAATCAGAATATCAATATTATTCAAGACAAGAACCCTATAAACACCCAGTTTCACAGAATATCAAATTAGGGTGGGCCGACTCTTTTACAATTCGTCAGTTTTGCTCAATGATTAGAAGATCCCATCGACTCAAGTCCTCAACAATCACTAGTTCAAGAATGAAGAATCATGACATAATATTACAAGCTAGAGCAAGAGATAAGTCTTCCATAAGTATGCTTTGAGGACAAAGCATTTTTAAGGGGAAGGCAATGTTATGAACATAAAAATACATATAAATAGGTAATAATTAATAATATAAATAACTAATGATTAATAATTAATTATGAAGAGACATGACATATGAAAGGGCATGTCTCTTATGAAAGGGAACCCATGTGTGGGTATATATATAGAAGCCCTCATCCTCATTGTATTATCATCTCATTATATCTTATTCATATTCTTATACAATTATTATTAAATATATTGACTATCCTTAAATGGATTATTGTGTATTGTCCTATTTATACTAGATATTTACATAGTGAATCGGCTTGGTTCACCATAGAGGGAACATGTGATGTGGTGCCACTAAATGAATGTGGAATGGTATTAGGAAGCCCTTATTTATATGATCACAAAGCATTCTTCTTCAGGGAACATAATCAATATCACTTGTTTAGGAAGGGAACTGAATATGTTGTACATGTTCATCATATTAAAGTAAATCAAACTCTACTAAGGATGGATCAATTAAGAAAGGTAGCATATGCAAGCAACATACCTATAATTATGCCAAGTAAAGCAGTTGATATTAAGCATGAACATAAGATGGTTGTAATACATGAGTTCAATCATACTTTGCTTCAAGATAAGTTAATGTCGTGCAAGCCTGTCAAACATATTGGTTCATTTTCAATCATATTTCTGATATTATCGTTTCTGATGTTTTCTACATGGATGGTAGTGGATTCAGTAAGATGTGAACGAGTTCAAATGGCTAACAATATGATTTTAGTTGTCATGGTTATTATGCAATTGATTGTGATGCAACAGATGCACAAGACAAATTTTAAAGACAAAGGACAAGTGGGAAGGCCTATCCCGCACTTGATGTCTCTATAATATCCTTTTGGAGGACCAAAAGGTCTTAGTGTGGAGGTGTGATCCAAATGGATCCAAAAAGGCCAAAAATTCAAAGTTCTCGGATTCGGACGAAACCAACGCCATCGCGTAGTGCTCATTGTGTCGATTCCGACAATATATTCTTTTTCAAAACTAGACTCTGGCGAAGTTATCACAGTCTGAAGTTTTTCCCAAACAAGCAAAAAGTCAAAGTTCAAAGTCAACTAGTAAAAGGTCATACAACTGACGTGCCAGATGACGTCAGCAGTATGTCATGATGATGTCAGTAGGACACGTGGCAGCACCAGGATGAACCACGTGGCAGCCAGATTTGGAATTTTCATGGGTGATTTGGACCACTAAAAATATGACATGTGGCATTGTACGAAAGTGACACGTGGTGGTACGGACGTGACGTGGGCCAATGACAACAAGACATGTGGAAGTATGAAAGGACATGTGGAAGTGACATGGTAACAGGTGGCTTCCTTCGGGTGTGACACATGGCAGGTAGGCTGACTGTGCAGTTGAGTTGGTGGTTGGCTGGGTCAGTGACTGTGCGCTAACTGGATTGTACGGTGGAAAATCACAAAATGACAGATGGCCCAATCACAGGGCACCACATGGCAACCTGGATCAGGCCAATAAGGCCTGGTCAAAAGTTGTTTGGCACTCCATCGGGCTCGAACCCTTGACCTTCGGGCAAGCAATGACTTAACCTCCCCGCGCTAACCAACAGGGAATGTGTGTTGCTTGTTAAGAGTAATGGCACATATTTATTTTATTATGGGTTCAGTGTGAGTTATGGGGAATAAGCGCCCGATCAGAAGGGCTAGCCCGCCAACCAAGGCGCATTCCAGGTGACCATCGGCTAAGGACCAAGGGGCTACCACATTAGCACGTGGMCACATGGCCCTCCACATGACCAAGAGCCAGAGGAACAGGGGCACGTTCCCAATATGCTGCCAAAAGTGGGTTTTAATATATAAATTGGATTTTTTAATATTTTAACCTGATTTTAATGGATTTTGCCCATTATTGGAGGATCCAGAGGCCAATTTGAGGCTCAATCTTGGGAGGAAGTTGCGATATGACCCCCAACTGAAATTATATATAACCTAGGTATGTTTATAGCCATGAGGAGGTTCAGAATAGCAGAATGATGAAGAATTTGTGAAGTTCAAGCCATTTTTATGTAGGGAAGCCATTGAGGAAGCAAGCTTTGGAGGCCATTTCCGGGATTTCTACTCCACCTTTTTCAGTGTCGTCAGTTGTGTTGGATTCTTGAGGTCGAACAGAACACAGCTAAACTAGTTTGCAATCCAGTTGATGTAATTTTGATGTACTTTTGAATCATTGAAGATTAATAAGAAAGCCTCCCCCACTTAGACAAAGGCCTAGAGATGTAGGCAACTTTGCCAAACTTTGTTAACAATCTTTGGCATTATGGTTTGTTGTTTTTAATGTTCACCTTCTGTTCTGCATTCTTTATGATGGCTGCAACATTATTTCATTAAATCTTCTTCTTCTCTTCAATTTCTAAATGGTAAATCAACTCATGCAAAATACTTAACCATGTCTTTAAAAGATCATTTTTGGATCACAAGTTGAAAGGATTTTAGGCGGGAGATCAAAAAAATCAGCTGCAGCTTTCCCTTCAAGAGAATTGACAAATAAATGCATGCAAGTATTGTTATCGCTAGCCCCTATGTTATGACAAGCGTTAGAAAATGCTACCAGGTGTTCATTTGTGGTAACAATACCATTTCCCGAGAACCTAGATAAGTGATCTTTGAATTTTGGTAATGGTTGAGTGGTTGGTGCAGGATTCAAGGGGGAAGACATGTGCCAGGGGGTGGTTGTAGCATCTTCCTCAAATTGGAAAAGCTCATATGTCTTGATGACCTTGGCATGATTGGTAGTAGATTGGATAGGGATTTGATGACGATATATAGTACCAATCAAAGATGAAGCGGAAGGTTACGAGGAGGAGGAACCTCTGGTGCCACTACCACTACCCAAAGACTTCATATTGAAGGTGATAGGTATGGGAGATGAAGATGAACTGGAATAATCAAACAAGGTTCATCTAATATCACCTTGTTKTGTTTGTAAAACAAACTTTCTCCTCCCTATTTAATAAATAGGAGTAACTTTAGGGAACAAACCTCTTCTTCTTCGAGAAATTTGAGAATTAGAGGAAATGAAACAAAAAAGATTGAAACAGGTAAGAGGAAAGGTTACTGTTGATTTATGGTCTGCCTTTGCCTCGCTTCCCAACGTTCAGGAATATTTATATCCCTTTCAATTACTTCCCAGGAGCGTTCAAGTTCAGAACGAGTACTAGCAGTTTCTAAAATAGTGTTGAATAAAGTCAATGTAATGTTGGTTTGGTCATCAAGCCTGTTTCCAATATTGGGTTGTCTCGTAATAGGTACTGTCATGAAAAAAATATCATTCAAAGAGTAATCATACAAAATAGAAAAATGAAATATAATCGTGATATAATCAACAAGAGAGATATGGAATATCTCCCCAGTATGGTCGCCAAATAAATGTTGAGGAAAAGGTATGAAGAACCTTACTCAAGCATCTTCATATCTTGCTAGGCTAAGGCAAGATAGTTGGGAATGTTACCCGGAGTTTATAGCCTTTAATTCAAAACAATCTCTTAATCCACTAGTAATATGTATTAGGGACTAAGGTTGATTGTATATGTCATATGTAACTGTGAAAAAGAAAAGAAGCAGAGATATACATAAATGTGTACATGGATAAGAAACAAGAATAAAAGTAAAATCTGAACAATATAATTAAGATATGCATGTGAGATTGAAATCAGAAATCTCATTTGTATATTAACTTCATTCTGAGATACAAAGCAGAACTCTCTTTACAAACCCCTGCGAGGGTGGGACCAAAGTTAAATTTAGAAGTCTTTGATGGGCACCATACAAAAAGACTCTAACAACAAAATAAAACCGAACGTAAAGATATGGATCAACTTGCCATAAAAATGCTATCACTTGACTTTGCAAAATATTATTTATCGGTCATGAAATTTAATCCATAAACAAACAAGAACACACAGACCGTCAAATATAAATCATACACCTTTAGAAACAAGCTGCTAAAAGATATGATTATGTTTTGAATCCTGCTGCCTTCAATAAGACCCTGTTGTCATCAAGATGGTTTAGCTTTCTAGTAAACTCGGAATAAATGAAGGAAAATAAAATATGTCACAAGTATAGAGCAGACCTTATATCAGAAGTTCTCCTTATGTTCTCCTCTCTCTTGTCTCTTCAATTGATTGAGCTTTTATTCTTTCTCAATAAGTTATGGTAGTTCAACTAGCTTTCTTTTGTTAAGCTTAATTATTTTAACTAATTAGTTGAGACAAATAAATAATAATATATATAGATAAGGGTCTATTTAAATAATAACTAAATAGGTGGGACCCCTTATCACTCCCATCCAATTCTTTAATAATCATCAAAATATGAAGTATAATACCCCAAACATTTAATTCAAACATCTGCCTTATAACTCCCATCCTTGTATTAATAGTCAAATATTTTAATATCAAAAAAAATAAAACATGACTATATCCAAAAATAGCATTATATCCATGTTGTCCAAAATCTTGTCTAAATATGTATTTGTTGTCCAAAATTTTGTCATATCAAACAAAAAGAATGTCCTCAAAATAAAATACCATTAACAAAATCAAAAACCATATTTTCTATGAGAGGCGGTTTGCCTCTTTTCACTCCTGCTCTCTTTTGATCTTCTTGTTGTTTTGCCTTATGTATCAGCTTTAGGATGATTGGAACCTTGAGGATTGATTTCGTTGATGACATGGGAGAAATTATCCTTGAGGTGGATATGGGAGGACACCGATTCAGATGAATTTTCAAAAGAGTTAAGGGAATTGGCCACTTCTTTCCCTCTGTCAATCTATGGTTCAGGCATAGTGGTTTTAAGCCTTTTGCTTGCATGTGAATACTGGGCTGGTGAAACAATGYGATCATCTTGTGCATTTGGATTAAATGGTGGTGGAGGAGGGGGMAATGGCAATGATATTGTAGGCCACCCATTATGATKTGCAGTGGACGATCTATTTCCAGCCATCATTGGAAGGTGGTTCTAGTTGCAKAGAAACATGAGGGGGGACACAGATACCATAGAAATTGTKGTGTGGCTAGAAAGGAGGCCTCTTAGGCCTAGGTTGCAGAATTCCTTGGCCAACTAGACTAAAAAACCCAACTTGGAAAAGTTGATTTAGTTCTTGTGGATCAACATCAAAATGTGTTGAGAATCATTGCCCTYTATGGCCTCTTTGCCAATTACTTCCTCTACCTCTGTTTACACCTCTACCACTRCTTCCCCTGCTAAAGAAACTCATCTTGAAGMAATATTCCAATCAGAATATGAAAACTTTTATCAATACATTCACTAATACTCTACCTAAATAAAATCAAGATGTTGGSTCTATAATTCACAACATAAGAATATGCAATTCATCCATTGACACAACTTCACCAAATCCAATTTAATAATTAACTACAATTAAACAAGGAATGATAGGGTCATCGGGAATATGAGGGGGTTTATAATGAATGAAAAATGGTARCATGGATGGGAATCAAAAATGAATATTGTTCAAGCAACGCAAAGCCCTTTTCTTCCAAAAAAAATATCTCCATGTCACAATTTCCAACCCAGAATCATTATCCAATCCTCTTTAATCTTTTTACTTTAAAAATGATATTCAAGATAACATAACAAGGGATGGATACAATGTTATTGGTAAGGTGGTGGGCGTATGGTGGGCGTATAATGAGCGAAAAATGAGACAACGAATGGGAATAATAGCGATTATTGTTCTGTTACAAGAATCATTTATTGACTTTAAAATCAACATTTCCATTATCCAACAACAATCATTTAAATATCCACAAAAATATTTGAGTATGCATTGTTTACCATGCACATTTATTTCCAAAACTTCAACCAAATTTTGTTTATGCCATATCGCTCTTTTAAAATTCAACACACACAATCCATAACATGGCAACAATCCTTTTAACATACAATATCCACAATATGGCAATATTTTCTTTAAACTGTCCAATATCAATCTCAAAGAAACTGACAGGGTTATTAAACTATTCAAATTTCATTTCTCCTTTTAAAACCATAGATATTATTTAAACTGGCGTTATGCATGAGATCGTCATCAAAGCAATTTAACTTAGTCAAAACCATAACCAGAATGCCTCAAGTCGACATGAGAGGCTGAGAAGAAAACAATCGTAAAACCCCTTGACTGTACATCACATACAATTTACATTACAACCCCAAATAACAGCTGCCAAAACAAATCGAGGTCAAAACCCTAGGCAATCATGGTGAGCATCAAACCCACATCAACTTCAAGCCGACATAATCTCCTTATGATAGTAATCAACAAGCGAGCCATAGTTCAGTGGGTTGAATTAGTCTTCCCACTGTTTGGTCAAAACAACCAACAAGATTTCAAATCTTGGTTAATGTTTATTTACTTTCCCACCTTATTGGATGGAAAAACAAGTCTTGGAGCGGACCTATGGGCATAGATTTTGAAGAGTGGTTGCAAGATAAACCAAAAAAAAACCCTCCCCTTCACAAATTTTTCCACAAACTTCCCAAAGCGGCTGCCGGACAAAATACATTGTCCATTATTTCATCAAAAACCATGGAAATAATGAAACTATATATCTTCTACAATCTGGGTATGAGGTGAGGGTACAACAATCACAGAACCTAACTGTTCCTTTTCTTTTACAGATAAAAACCCATTAAAATTAAACCATAAGAAAAGAGAAAAATTGAACGCGTTCACCATAAGACGTTTGCCAACAGTCATACCACAATAATACCACCTTTGTTACAGGCACCATACGACCAAATATTTCAATCAAAATAGAATGTTGGATAATAATTAGAGTTGAAACACTCAAATTCCAATAGGAAGAAACCCAAATCAAATATATCTTACACGATTATAATGCCCGTAAACAATCCACTGTAAACTTTGGAAAACAAACATAGTTTGCATGTAAACTCTAAGAGCCAACAAGACAATTTAATCCGGAGCAGAGAGCAATCCATGAATGAAGAGGTAAAAGACCATACTTATTAGAAGAACGCTAGCAAATTAATAGAGCACAATTTATTTCGCCAAAGGTCGAGCACGATAGAGGCAGTACCAGCCAGAGCAACCACAACAAGTGTGAATGGAATAGTGAAGGTGGTAGCTTCGAGGTAGGGTAAGAATGACATGTAGTAAATGCACATTGCTTCTCCTCTTTCCACATTAAATTCCATCAACCACATTCGACTATGGAGTGCACTTGGCCTCCAAGACTTGTTCCAAACATAAAATATCAACCATCATACATCCAATATCCATAACATACCATTTCCAAACTCAAAGTTGAATATGTCTCTCATATGAATTTCGTAGTAATAAAATGGCCATTTAACACTAAACACTGAAATAACATGTCCCACGTTCCTTTCTAGTGGAGTATTACAACCAACATAATAACCATCTTGCCCATATATATAAATATACCATAAGTTACATGTGGCTTATAGTTGGAGCAATATATCAAAATCTAGGGGTAGCAAGAGTAAACATATATGTTTAATAAAATAAACATTTTCTCCATTTTAAAATCAATCTGCTAACACACCCAACATCCCTTAGTTGCACATAGAAACAGGTTAGGATCTCCCCTTATTCTCAAACTGTATAATATTTCTCGTAAGGTAATCATGAGCGCAATGAGAGGAGTGCTTTCTATCATTATTTTTCTAAAGGGGTCCCACCTATCTAGTATTATTTAAAATACATATAATTAATAATGCATTGCAACTCATTTGCGGGAAGGAAGTTTATGTTGCGTTTTTGGGCGTCAACACCCCTCAGGTTTAGATGGGAGAGAGACATCTTCCAGGACTGGAAGATGCATTTCATGGGTTGAGGAGGTCAGATAGAAGATGCAGAAGCAAGGGTCTTCTGAGAGATGTGTATCTTCCATGGAGGATCATGTTGATTCAACAGGTTTTGCTACAATGATAGAGGAAGCAACGAGTCAAGAAATAGGGTTTGCTTCAGTCGCAGAGGGAGTAGTCAGTGAGGCATATTGGATAGCATGATTTTCCTCAGTGACCAAGTATGTGGCTAGTCAGATAGACTGGACAACAGGTTCTTCCCCAGTGACCGAGGATGCATCTAGTCATACATACTTGACAACAACACTTATTCCGGTGACAGAGTTCACAGACCTATTGGCCATAGTAACAGAGGGAGTAGTTGGTCTGGACTATTGTAGTACAAATAAGGTGGCAGATTCATAGCTATATCTACTGTGTGTGACAATGGTGAATACAAATGTTGAAGGATGGGATACCTCCCTCGTTAAGAGGCAGTGTTGATTTTTTGTAGCTTCAGGAGGTATTTCCACTGGAGGCCATTGTGCCAAGCATGTGGGAATTTTTGTTGGCACCGATTTTTACTTTCAAATCAGTGAAAACGACATAGAAATGAGGTTAGGACCTCATGGGAAAGTTGAGGGGATTGTGTGGGGGTGCCACACCCACAAAGAGGATTAAAATATTCTCATTAATTGTTGAGTTTAGAAAGGGCTCCTAAACTCACTCACTGGACTTCTATATAAGGGAGATATGTCATTGTGACATTAGATCATCATTGTGGAAGAATGGAGTTATCATAAGTGAGTATGCACTTGTGCTAGGAGGCTTGGTGATCTTAGCAAAGGGAAAGTCTGCAAGGTGGTGAATTTGGCCCTGAAGAGAGAAGCAAAGAAGGATGCACATGTGGAGTGAATTTTTTGTGTAATACGTGGTTTGCAGGAGGACAAAGCGTGTATATACGGGGGTTGCAGAAGGACAAAGCATGTATATACGCGGCTTGCAGAAGGACGAATCATGTATAGGGTGTATGCGGATTTCAACGGAGAAAACAACATATGTACGTGATTTTCCAGTAAGGTGAATCACGCATATATTTTTTCTGGGTAGGTACATATCCGTAAAAATATGACTGTTGATGCCAGCAGGTCGTACATATGGTCTATAGCAGATTCTTGGGTGGAGGATATTTCTAGAATATTGTTGAGGTTTGGATTTCTAATTTGTATGGTTATTGGAGGAATAGGTTGTCCTCAGATTTGGTGACATGATATTGGCTAACATGATCGATTTTGTCCTTGGTTTTTGTGACATGAAGAGGATCGATTTTGTCCTCAAATTTGAAGGATTGGATAAAGTTACAGAACAAAATTCTTGTGTCTCTTGTGTATTGATGATTCATCGTTGATCTTGTTGTTTCCGCTGCATATGTTTTTCAGTCAATAGTTTTAGTGTAAAGTTGTTCAGTGATAACAACTAGGGTTTTATTGTTAGAACACTAGGAAGCAATTTTCAAATATGAAATTAGTCACATAGAGTTGCATGTGAAAATTGACAATGGAGTCTTTACAACAACAAATGCAACTAATTTGGAACTTAATCTATATGCAACCAAGAGGTAGGATTCAATCTAGGTGCTAGCACATTAGGGCCTTAGATATTAAACCTTGAGGAGAGGGGTATTCTAGGGTGCAAGAACTTTTGGGCCCTAGAAACCTTTTCTCCCTTTGTGTAGCTTCACCTAGGTCAAGAAATCAAGAGTCTAGGGATAAAATCCTAAAGTGATAGCACTTTAGGACTTTAGGAGTCCAATCCTAGGTAAGATTTTTTTCACAAACTTTGGATAATATTAACCTTGTGAGAGGAGGAAGCACTTATGCTCATCTCTAAGCGTTTTTCCAAGCAATATCTTAAATATGAACAAGTAAAAATTCACCATGAAACATTCAATAGCATGAGATAAAATTGCATAAATTTACTTACTTCACCAAGATATGATGAGAACAAACCATAATTGCAGCAATACCATCCAAAAATCAACAAATAAGCATCCAAACTTGACTTCCAAGAGATAATGCATGAGAGAGAAAAGTCGATAACCCTTAAATAACGAAAATTTCAGAAGCACTCTCTCCCAAATGGTGAAAGAATTTGCTAGCCATATTTATATGGAAAACCTAGCATTCACAACAGACTCCAATGAAAATTCATGTCTATACAATTATGGGCTGACCCCTCACTTTTTCTTTACATAAATTCAAAATATAAAACTTTACATCAAAACAAGCCCTAACAAGGTGATGCCATGCCCTAAGAGGGTGGCGTTGGGATAGAAGAGGTGATTTCAAGTTCCAAGATGATATCATTGGGCCTCCAAAGGCCAATTGTCACTCTCTCATGTGTCAAGGTCCATGCTAAGTGCCTCCTCCCATCAAATCACTTTGTGAACCATCAAACCCTAGCCCTTAGGTGACATTAAGGGCTAGAAGGGTGACATATAGGCCTCCAAAAGCAAACATTCAAGTGGGGGAATGTACAATCTCATCCTTTAGTGATGCTAAGGTGGCTCCAAAGGCAACATCCTTCATCTTCCATGTACAATGCTCATCATCAATGTTGCCCCAGACAAACAAGTACACCCTCTAAGGGTCCACAAGTCATATTAATCATGCCTAGTAAGCCACATCTAATAAGAGAACCACCCAAACATGTGCATCAAACCCCCCTTTTCAAACTAAACAAATGCTCAAATACCTTATAAAATTTGCCAAATTTAGGTTGGGAGGGGTGTCAAGGTTCCCTGTTGGGTAGGTCAATACCCAAGTCAAGGAATGTTTCCCAAGGAGAATCTATCTAAGTCATGTAGTGAGTATGATGTGGATTTGGGGAAAGACTTCTAGGCATGGGGTTCTTGACATACAAGGGCTCGCATTGTATCATTTATGGGTTCCTTTGTGGAGGTTGTGTGGGAGGGGTGTCAAGGTGCCTTATTGGGTAGGCCAATCCCCAAGTCAAGGAATGTTTCCCAAGGAGAATCTATCTAAGTCATGTAATGAGTATGATGTGGATTTGGGGAAAGAACTCTAGGCATGGGGTTCTTGACATACAAGGGCTCATATTATATCATTTACGAGTTCTTTGTGGAGAGTGTGTTGCACCTTCATTTGTAATGCAACCTTTTTCCAAGCCCTTTTATTGCCATTAATTTACTATGGTCTGAAACATTGAGTACCATTTTCAATGGAAAGTAAGGAATACCGCAATGCCACTTGAAGCTAGACACACACAGAGTTCCATATGCAATAGAAAGTAAGAAATACCACAAAATGCATTTTCTCAACAAGTGGGACACTTATTAATTATGTGTTTACTTTTTACAGGTCCTTCATTTTATGGAGAAGTGTTTTATTTCTCTCATGACCTTAGGGAGAGCATCTGGAAGGACAATGTATGTATTTTATATTTTTCCAAGTACAAAACCTTTGGGTCTTTAGCCCCTTATTCCCGTGAAATGAGGTATAATCCCTTCTTGGGGTCAATGAACCCAAAAGCCCAAAATATGAGGGAACAGAGGGGAAGAAGTGTGAATAATGGAAAGTATGAATAGGGATGGTACGATGAACCTTCAAGGAACCCCCAGTAGCAACCCTTTCCTCGAGGGTGACTAACTTTCCATGATACAATGAAAACCACCAAGGTGAAATTAGGAAAAAGGTATAATTTCCAAGAAAACATTCTATAATCAAGAAAGGACTCTTTCCAACATGCTCAAACACTTTAGATATTAAAGTAACACTTACCATGAGACTAGACTTATTACCTCATGAAGCAAGACCTGTTGTCCTTTGGGACCAAGATGATGTAGTGGATGTTGCTCTGTTTTTGGTGATTAGTGTTGATGCAATCATGAGTAGGAGGGACCCCGTAGGCCCTGCTAATCAATATGACTCTGGACACTCCATATCTAATACCTGTGGGCCTCGATATATGATCTCCTTAGTTATCCCTAGCCTAGGGGGGTAACATTTGGCTCCTACATGGGGACATGTGCTCACCATAGAGCACATGAGAACCTCAACATCTCCTAGTATGACATGTGCCTACAAATTATCAAGAAAAATGTTGGAGTATCAGAGGTGGTGCACTCACCCCTTGTCCATATGAGAAAATATGCTAACTATAAAAAAAATCTAGAGCAAAACTTCAGAAGAATTTTTTTCGACATTTTTATTCTAACATATCAAAATGATCATGCAAAACATACAAATGTAACATAAAAATATGCAATGATGCAAGAAAAGAATATATAAATCATAAGCATGTATGCAAATCCAAGCAAGATGCAACTATACTACCATGATATGCATGATGCAATATATATACAAAGCAATGCAATATGCAAATGCATACTCTAACCTACCTACTTTAATATATGTTAGTGAAATGATAGGTATAATCATATAACCAATAAAACCATCCCAACATTGTGTCAAAACATCTACCCTTGTGATTCATCATAAACCAAAATTAAAATAAGTCAAGAATAAAAAGGGCATCAGCTAGAACATGCATTATATCATAACTAATCATAAAGTCTAACTCATGGAGGTGGGAGGGAGGGACAAAACCATGCCAATTCATACTCCCACAAGAATGCTCTAACTTCATGGAGGTGGGAGGGAGGGACAAAACTATGCTAATTCACACTCCTATTAAGAATGCTCATCTTGATCCCCTCCCGGATGAACAAGGATCCGATATGATTCCATACCATCTGGGAAGGTTGAAATATTGAGATGTCAAACTTATTCTTAAAGCATTCAACCCACCTCTTAAATTCTAAGAAATTGTGTTTCCTTGAAGACAACTTGGGACAAGGAACACATTTCCCAGCCAGCATCCTCAATGACATAGCGAGATAAAGGAAAAGAAGGAGGTTGTAAATCCTCATCACAAGAATCCTGCTATGGGCCAATCACGTCCTTACCCCCATCAAAACTAGAGCACAACAATGGATGAAAATTTTCTTCGTAGAGTAAATACAAGTTCTCAAAGGAATATGTATAAAATCCACCCGGGTATGACAGAAAATAATCATGAGAACGCTGCAAAAAATCAACACCCTAGGTGGTTGAAAATTTGTAATCATGTCATCTCCCTTTGTCGCCAAAACATCAAAATCAATGGAAATCACATATGTTTTTTGTAAAGGCAACAATTGAAAATGACCTCAATATCGTAAATGGGATCCACTATGACTAACTCACATCCCATGTATGTCTCCCATCATGTATAAACTCATAAAAATTTTCAACCACAACATAAGATTTATTATAACATGAAAGGCCCAGTATCCAAGGGTTCCTCTAAAACTTCTTCATTTTTTTAATCATGAAATAAAGCATCATCAAAATCTAAAGAAAATAACTCAATCTCATTCTTCTTTCTGTGCGGTGAGGAATGTAAGCTTGGATGATCAAATGGAGGAGAAAACACTCAATACCCCATCTTCTGTATGAGGAGGTTGCCTTCTTCGTAAATCTCTTCCTTGGGTTCTTGGTTTTGATCATGATACAACTTCCTTAGATCTTCTACAGTCTCACTAGTGAACCCTACGTCTTTAAGGATTACTGTGAGATCTTGAAGGACATCTTCGTATGCCTAATGATTTGGGCACCAATACTCAATAAATATACTAATGTGATCTATGAGTGAAGATTTTTCCTTTGGTTTACCACAATCCTTAACCCAATTTTACCCGCAAGCAATGGCAATTTTATCTCAGATGTCCTGATGCGGTTATATTTCCCACAAGGAAATCTATGATATGAATAATGACATAACCCTCAAACATTGTATGGTCTCCCAAAATATCAAACTCATGCAAGTATCCAATAATGCTCTCAAAATAGAAGGATATATTTCATGGTCATCCCCAATTTCCATGGTTCCATCACTTGAGAGCATACAAAGTTGAGAGCAGGATGACACCTAGGAATGTACCAGTGGAGTCACCAGATGACCCTTAGATCATCAGCTGGTGAGGGAACTACCTCAAGAGAGTTTCCAAGTGTTTGTAAGATAAGAGCTTCTAGAGAATCTTAATAAAGATAATGTCATGAGAAGAATGACTCAATCCTCCCCAACAACTTACACACACAAAAAAAAAATAGAGGATTTGTACTTTGTGAAAATCCCAACACAAGAACCCCAAATCTCAAGAATCTATAGGAAACTCACCATCACACCTTAGTAATAAATTCCCAAGTTTTAGTGATGGAGGAGGTCCACCTCAAGGGAGGCTTCCCATTTAATTCTCAAGGGGTCAAGAATAAAAAGGGCATCATCTAGAACATGCATTATATCATAACTAATCATGTAAAGTCTAACTCATGGAGGTGGGAGGGAGGGACAAAACCATGCCAATTCATACTCCCACAAGAATGCTCTATCCATCTTTGAAAGGGGTTGTGACAAGATAAAGACTCATAAGGCTGGATCAAAGACTCCGAAGGTTTACTGCTCTGGATCTTATCATTCCTCGAGGCTTGAGAAGGGATGAACAAGGATCTGGAGGGTGACTCCACACTCACTGTGTGGAAGGTTGAAATATTGAGATGTCAAACTTCTTCTTAAAGCATTCAACCCAATTTTAATTCTAAGAAATAGGTTTCCTTTGAAGACAACTTGGGACAGAACATGTTTCCCAAATGGTATCCTCAATGACATAGCTAGATAAAGGAAAAGAAGGAGGTTGTAAATCCTCATCACAAGAATCCTGATATGGGCCAATCACGTCCTTACCCCCATCAAAACTAGAGCACAACAATGGATGAAAATTTTCTTCGTAGAGTAAATACAAGTGCTCAAAGGAATATGTGTGTGTATAAACCCTGCATGGACAAAATAATCATGAGAACTAAAAAATCATCATCCCTGCTGGAAAAAATTAATCATAAACATTCTTTGTCAGCCAAACATCAAAATCAATACAATCAAGCATATTTTTTGTAAAGGCACAATTGGAAAATGACCTTCGAGCATAAATGGATTCATCATGACCAATCACATCCCATGTATGTCTCCCATCATGTATAAACTCATAATTTTTTTCAACCACAACATAAGATTTATTATAACATGAAAGGCCTAGTGCATCCAAGGGTTCCTCTAACACTTCTTCATTTTACTAATCATGAAACAAAGTATCATCAAAAATTCGGAAAGGAAAATAACTCACCCCATTCTCTTCTTGAGGAATGGAAGCTTTGATGACTTCATCAAATGGAGGAGAAACACTGAATAATTTCCATCTTCTGAGGAGGTCAGAATCTCTTCTTGGGTTCTGTTTTGACTTCACCATGATACAACTTCATCTTCTATAGTCCTCATTAGTGAAACTCCTAAGGCCTCTCAAGGATTATCAAGGAGATCTTGAAGGACATCTTCATGCCTAATGATTTGGGTACCAATACTCAATAAATATACTAATAAGATCTATGAGAGAAGATATACCTTTCGTTTGCAACAATCCTTGACCCAATTTTTTTACTTCTGAGGGCAAGCAATGTATAATTTTATTCGTATGTCCTCGGGCTGTGGTTATATTTCCTAGAGGTACTCAAGGAAATCTATGATATGAATAATGACATAACCCTCAAACATTGGATGGTCTTCTGACCAAATATCAAACTCATTTGGGTATCCAGGGATGTTCTCAAAATAAATAGAAGGATATCCTTCATGGTCATCCCCGGGTGCCATGGTTCCATCACTTGAGAGCATACAAAGTTGAGAGCAGGATGACACCTAGAAATTGCCAAGGAGTCACCAGATGATCCCCTTTAGATCACTTCTCTCTCCAACACAGGTGAGGGAACTACCCTCAGTAGAGTTTCCAAGTAAGCTTGTAAGATAAGAGCTTTGGGAAAATCTTACCAAAAGATACACACACACACAATGGCTGAGAAGAATGCATCAATCCTCCCAACAACGGTGAGACACAAAAATTTTATAGTAGGATTTGTACTTGTGCAAATCCCACCACAAGTAACCCAAATCTTGCGTAACTACAGGAAATCCTACCACTGTCACCTTATTAAGAAATCCCCTCGTTTTAGTGATGGAGGAGGTCCACCAAAGGGGAGGCTTCCCCGACGACATCAAGGGGTCAAAGTAGCATGTTTGTTAGCCAAGCCTACCGCCCCCTCTCTTGATCACCTATGATTGGTCTAGGTCAATAAAATTGACGAGGTAAAAGGATGTTTGAGTACCTTCCTGGAACAAGAACGCTTTATATAATTTATATGACTATTTCCAAGTACAAACATGTGATCAAAACCTCGTAAGACACTAGATAATGAGAATTCACTATGGTTGGTACAAAATTGCAGCAGTACAACAATTTATAACAACAGGTACAAGTTTATAACAACAACAAATAAAAGAGATAAAAAAATGCATGAATGGACAAGGAAAATTTAGCATATATCCAATAGATTAATATCCAACTATTCAAAACAATTTCTGAGCATGTAATACCATCATTAGATCAATGTATTCAACAATTTTAAGTATTATTAGGTGGTTGTAGCAAACTTTTGCAACAACGACGAGTTTGCAAGTGAATTAGCTTTAGTTAGTGTTAGTAAAGTTAGTAGGTAGCTTGAGCTATTGAGAGTAAAGAGTTTGTTGATCACTTTAATCACATGGGAGCTTTAAAGATTAGTGCCTTAGGGATAAGCAAGCTTTACAACAACAAATACAACTAATTTGAAACTTAATCTAGATACAACCAAGAGGTAGGATTCAATTTCTAAGGTGCTATCATATTAGGGCCTTAGAGATTAAACCTTGAGGAGATGGATCTTCTAGGGTGCAAGCACTTTTGGGCCCTAGAAACCTTTTCTCCTTTCTTGTAGCTTCACCTAGGTCAAGAAAACAAGAGTCTAGGGATAAAATACTAAAGTGATAGCACTTTAGGGCTTTAGGAGTCTAACCCTAGGTGGGATTTCCTTCACAAACTTTGGATAATATTAACCTTGTGAGAGGAGGAAGCACTTATGCTCCTCTCTTAGGGTTTTTCCAAGCAAGATCTTAAATATGAACAAGTAAAAAATTCACCATGAAACATTCAATAGCACGAGATAAAGCTGCATAAATTTACTTACTTCACCAATATATGACAAGAACAAACTCTAATTGCAGCAATACCATCCAAAAATCAACAAAGAAGCATCCAAACTTGACTTTCAAGAGATAGCGCATGAGAAAGAAAAGTTGATAACCCTTAAATAAATAAATAAATTATAAGTAATCTCTCCCAAATGGTGAGGTGATGTCTTGATTAAATGAAAGGATTTGCTAGCCATATTTATATGGAAACCCTAGAAATCCCAAAAGACTCCAACGAAAAGTCACATCTCTACAATTATGGGCCAACCCCTCACTTTGTCTTTACATAAATTCAAAATATAAAACTTTACATCAAAACAAGCCCTAACAAGGTGATGTTATGCCCTAAGCAGGTGGTGTTGGGATAAAAGAGGTGACATCAAGCTCCAATATGATATCGTTGGGCCTCCAAAGGCCAATTGTCACTCTCTCATGTGCCAAGGTCCATGATAAGTGCCTCCTCCCATCAAATCACCATATGAACCATCAAACCCTAGCCCCTAGGTGACATTAAGGGCTAGAAGGGTGACGTATAGGCCTCCAAAGGAAAACATTCAAGTGGGGGAAGGTACAATCTCATCCTTTGGTGACGCTAAGGTGCCTCCAAAGTCAACATCCTTCATCTTCCATGCACAACGCTCATCATCAATGGTGCCCAAGACGTGGGGTCTAGTATCCATCTCATGGGATTCCAAACCCCTATGAAGGTCCATTGGAACAGTTCTTTCATGAATAACCTTCCACCGAGCAAGGTACTGCAAAGACAAACAATTACACCCTCCAAGGGTCCACAAGTCATATGAATCATGCCAAGTAAACCACATCTAATAAAAGAACCACCCAAACATGTGCTTCAAACCCACCTTTTCAAACCAAACAAATGCTCAAAGACCTTATAAACTTTGCCAAATTTAGGTATGGGAGGGGTGTCAAGGTGTCATATTGGGTAGGTCAATCCCCAAGTCAAGGAATGTTTTCCAAGGAGAACCTATCTAAGTCATGTAGTGAGTATGACGTGGATTTGGGGCAATACTTCTAGGCATGGGGTTCTTGACATACAAGGGCTCGTATTGTCTTATTTATGGGTGCCTTTGTGGAGGGTGTGTTGCACCTTCGTTTGCAATTCAACCTTTTTCCAAGCCCTTTTATTGCCATTATTTTTTTTTGGTCTGGAAAAATGAGTATTATGTGCAATGGAAAGTTAGGAGTACCACAATGCCACTTGAAGCTAGAAACGCACAGAGTGCCATATGCAATGGAAAGTAAGAAACACCACAAAATGAATTTCCTCAACAAGTGGGACACTTATTAATTATGTGTTTACTTTTTTAAGGTCCTTCATTTTACGGAGAAGCGTTTTATTTCTCTTAGAACCTTAGGGAGAGCATGTGGAAGGATAATGTATGGATTTTATGTTTTTCTAGCTACAACATCTCTAGGCCTTTAGCCCCTTCTTCCCATGAAATGAGGTAAAATCCCTTCTTGGGGTCAATGAACCCGAAAACCCAAAAGATGAGGAAACGAAGGGGAAGAAGTGTGGAAAATGACAAGTATGAATGGGGATGGTACGATGAACCTTCAAGGAACCCCTAGTAGCAACCTTTTTCCCAAGGGTGACTAACTTGCTAGGATACAATGACAACCACCAAGGTGAAATTAGGCAAAAGGTATAATTTCAAAGAAAACATTCCATAATCGAGAAAGGAATCTTTGCAACATGCTTAAATGCTTCAGATATTAAAGTGACACATACCATGAGACCAGACTCGTTACCTCATGAAGCAAGACATGTTGTCCTCTAGGACCAGGCCAATGTAGTGGATGTTGCTATGTTGTTGGTGATGATTGGTGATGCAATCATTAATAGGAGGGACCTTGCGGGCTCTGCTAGTTAATCTGACTCTCGGAACTCCATGTATGCTACCTGTGGGCCTCAAGACATGATCTCCTAAGTTACCCCTAGCTTAGGGGGGTAACAGTGCCATTTGGACTATTAAATGCTCCAACAGTTTTTATGTGCCTGATGAATGAAGTGTTCAGGGAGTACATGGACACGTTTGTAATTGTGTTCCTGGATGATATACTCATCTACTCTAAGTCAAAAGAGGAACATGAGAAACATGAAGAATGATGTTGCCAGTTTTAAGAGAACACAAATTGTATACTAAGCTAAGTAAGTGCATCTTTTATCAAAAGAAGATTCACTACTTGGGGCATATAATTTCAACAGAAGGGATAGCAATAGATCCTGAGAAGATAGAGGCCATTAGAGGATGGTCAACGCCGAGAAATGTCATAGAGGTCATATCATTAATGGTTCTTGCTAGTTATTATCAAAGATTCATAAAATGATTCTTAAAGATTGTGAGTCCAATCACTTCTCTACAAAAGAAGGGAGTGAAATTTGAATGGACTCCCAAGTGTGAAGAATTTTTTCAACAACCGAAAGACATTTTGACAAGTGTGCCAATATTGAATATTGCATATCCAGATGAAGATTTTGTTGTGTGCACTGATGCATGCAAGGAGGGACTTGATGGATTTCTCACACAAAAGGATCACGTGGTATCTTATGAGTCCAGAAAACTAAAAGAGCATGAGAGGAATTATGCTACATATGACTTGGAGTTGCCAGTAATTGTAAATGCATTGAAAATGTGGAGACATTACCTCATGGTGAAAAAATTTGAGCTAGGGATAGACCTCTATGGTCTGAAACATTTGTTTGGGCAACCAACACTAAATGTCAGACAAACTAGATGGTTGGAATTTTTGAGTGAGAATGACTTGGAAATTAAGCACATAAAAGGCAAAGAAAATCAAGTGGTTGATGCACTTAGTAGGAGAGCACATGAGAAGCATATTGCAACCATTAGCATGTACATGACTGATCGGAAAAATAAATTTTTTGTAGCAACAAATTCGGATCAACAATATCTAAAAATAAAAGAAACATTACAACATGATAATTCTCTGCAGAAATTTAATTATTTCAAGTTGAAAGAAGATGGAATTCTCATGTACAAAGACAAAGTATATGTGCCAAATTCCAATGAGCTAAAAAATGCAACACTGAGGGAGATGCACAATGTGCCATATGTTAGGCACCCGGGATATTAGAAGATAATTGCAGTTATGAGAAGCCAATACTTTTGGCCAGGAATGAAGAAAGAAGTGGATAATTACATAGCCAGATTTCTAGAGTGTCAAAAAGTGAAGTCAAAGCATAAACATCCAGTGGGGTTATTGTGACCATTGTCCATTCCAGAATGGGAGTGGGAAGTAGTTACAATGGATTTTATTACTAAGCTGCCCAGAACATTATTAAAGCAACATGATTCCATCATGGTGGTGGTGGATAAATTGACTAAGGAAACAAATTTTATTCCAGTAAAGACTACACACAAGGCAACAGAAATTGCAGATATTTACATGAAGGAAGTTGTCAGGCTACATTGAGTGCCCAGGGCAATAGTTTTAGACATGGATCCAGAGTTTACTTCCAATTTTTGGAAGGGTTTGTTCAAAGGCTTTGGGACAAATTTAAATCTCAATACAACATATCACCCAGAGTCAGATGGGAAAACATAGAGGACTAATAGAATAATTGAGGACATGCTCATAATGTATGTGATGGATCAACCATCAAAGTGGGAGGATTGTATTCATTTAGTTGAATTTTCCTACAATAATGGGTATCAAACCTCATTAAAAATGAGTCCATTTGAAGCATTGTATGGCAGAAAGTGTAACACACTAGTAAGTTGGGATAATCTTGTAGACAAAGCAGTTATTGGGCCAGATTTGTTGAAGGAAATGGAAGAGAAGATGGAAAGGATTAAGCAAAATCTATAGGCTACCCAGGATAGGTAGAAAAGTTATGCAAACACAAATAGAGTGTTTAGATATTTCAACATGGGCGAACATGTGTTTTTAAAAGTGAAGGCGAAAAGAAGTTCACCAAGATTAGGAAGTTGCCTAAAGTTGGCAACAAGATATTGTGGAACTTTTGAAATCTTAGAAAAGATAGGGCAAATTGCATACATGCTAGCATTGCCTACATCCATGAGAGTTCATAATGTATTTCATGTATCATTATCAAAGAAATATGTTCCCGGCCCTAACCACATAATTGATTGGAATGTGATTCAGGTGGAGCACGAAGGGAATTTTTGGGTGGAACCAATACACATCCTGGACTGGAAAGTCAAAGTGCTCAGGAACAAAGCCATAGGGTTGGTAAAGGTTCAATGGACCTACTACGGTCCCGAAGATGTTGCATGGGAGCATGAAGAAAACATGCAAGATGAATACCTGCAATTTTTAGTCAATTTTGAAGAAAACATAATGTAAGACTCCATTTTGAGCAACTAGAGTTCCATAACCACATCTCGGAGTCCTAGCTAATTACACTGGGGGCCCTGATAAATGAATGGTACATTCATTTGGTTATCCATGATAAACAAATGGTACATTCCTTGGGTCAGCGGGTTGGGACGAATAAGAGATTTGGTTGGAACTGTTGTTGGAGTCGTAAAATTGCATAATTTTATTTCTTTAAGCATTGTGATATATATATATATATATATATATATATATATGTGTGTGTGTGTATGTATGTATGTATGTATGCATAGTGTGCACTAAGGACAACACACAATTGTAGGGGGAGGGGGAATGTAACATCCCCACTATAACCCCCAATTTAATTAATGCTTAATGTAGATATAATGTGGCTATGGCCAAGTGATGTAATATGCATCATGTATTTTTTGAATTTTAATAATAAAATGTGATGGCAACTGCTAAGGGAACATGGACAAAGATGGTGGATGGATTAATTCACATGAGAGAGGAGGGTCTAGGAGAATGCCTAATAGAGGGGTCCAAGGGGGAATTACCCATGTCTATTAATTCCATCCACATTTTTGAATTTTATTATCATTGTGTATTAAACTCTATTTTTTTATTAAGTGTCTCCAAAGCCAATCATTGAATGCATGTAAGAGGTTGGGTGTGAGAAGTCACATCCCATAGTTATTGGGAGCACGGGGGTTGAGTACCATTAGATTGGGGAAGTGTGTGAGTCAAGAATGGAAACCAAAGGAGAGGAAATGTGTATGGGCAACTAGAGAAATTTTAGACAATCAATGTTCTTAGCATGAACAACAAGTAGAGAGTAGAAAGGAGAGCTTGGAGTTGGAGCATCCATGGAGCGCGAATTCTAGAGCATACTGGAGCGTTTTGGAGTTGAAGACTAAAGAGCTGGGTTGTCAGGCCTGAAGAGTGAAATCTTGTGTGAGTTGCACTATAACAACACATGTTTGTTGTTGATTTTGTTGGTAGATTTCCTAGCAGTGAGTTCCATTGAATTCCTAGTAAAGAGATTCATGGTTACTTGTGTCAGAGAGACCCTGATAAACGAATGGGATGTTCGAGGGGCTGAGATCAGTGAAGGGGTACATTCCTTGGGTTGGGCAGGTCGAGAGGAATACAGCTGGTGGAAAAGCAGGATAACTATAGAAGAATATCAGGGGATTGTGGATTTTTGAGTTGTGAGTGGACAGTGAGAGATCACCCTCTTTTGTGGATTACTAGCCTCGGCTTGGGGGTGACTTTATATTGAAATTTGGAACATCAAGTCTATGGTTGGGTGGAACGTCTGTCCCAAGCAGTTGGTTGCATAACTATTTTGAAAGATAAGTGTTTTATCATGTTGTTATGTTATTTTATGAGTTAAATTGTTGTGCATGAACTCCGTATTTAATACAAATTTATATGCTATTATGTTGAGTTATTTAACTACAATCACGTTGTTTACATTTTTTTGTAGATGAATCTAATTAATGGTAGTAGACAACAATTAAAAATTGTATGTGATTCATAGCTGATAAGCTACAAGAATTTAATTAGATAACATAAATCTCAATTTTTATGAGTATTCCGCACGTAATGGACCTTCGCTGGGTTGGGGGATGTTACACTAATTTTCTTTGAACCTAATCTTATTGCTACACTTGCAATACTTGTTTCTAATCATGCATTGCATTGAATTATATATATATATATATATATATAGAACGAGACTGAACGAGAGTGTATGCACATGCAAAGAATGAACATTGAAGAAGTCTTTGTGAGATATATGCATATTATAGATGGAGAGAATACTTTAGTCACACCACATGGAGTGATGAGATGAATAATGATATGATGGGTACATTGTAAGGATAAAAACCCTCCATTTATTTGATTTTGACCTTTGTTTAATTTTCACTTCATATTTAGGTTTATATATCGATTATATCCTTACCTAGTTTGTTGTTTATTATAAAATTTAAGTAAACTATCTCATTTGATGAAGAAGTGTTGGTGAGATATATGCATATTATAGATGGAGAGAATACTTTAGTCATACCACATGGAGTGACGAGATGAATAATGATATGATGGGTACATTGTAAGGATAAAACCCCTCCATTTATTTGATTTTGACCTCTGTTTAATTTTCACCTAATATTTAGGTTTATATATCGATTATATCCTTACCTAGTTTGTTGTTTATTATAAAATTTAAGTAAACTATCTCATTTGAAATCATGAAATCACGGAATAAACTTGTAAATCCTTATTTTTGGTGTTCTCTCCCATTTGGGAGCATACAAATATAACTTATAAAGCATTCACTTGATTATGAGGTTGGGGTCCAACGAAGATTAGTGTGGAAATTGAAATTCTTAAAAAAAACGTATAAAATTATGGGCAAAACAACAAAGATTGCAGAAATTGTCAAAATTAAAAAAGCTACAGGAAGGCCTTGAAACCTCATTACATGTGAGTTTCGGGGGAGTGTAGATTTTTGCAAAGGAAAAACACATAAAATTGTCAGAGGAAGAGAGAAATATACTATTGGTGGCAGAAGAGGAACTATGGAGACAACATAGTAGAGCGCTTTGGATTAAAAGTGGAAATCAAAACACAAAATTCTTTCATCAATTTGCTAGTTATAGAAGGAATCACAAACATATTTGGGAAGTTATAGATGAATATGGGAAGTTACATGTGGGACAAGAGGCACTTAAAACATAGGAAACTAGATATTTCAAAATATTTTTTGAGGAGACGTGTGATCCAGATTATTTTCGACACGAAATGAGAGCGGAG
>SNQJ01S0080388.1:17076-33741 GCA_010110895.2 Picea sitchensis | reverse complement strand
TTCATAACTTCTATATTGCTCCCCGTTTTCCCAAAAACGTCGTTTAGGGCCTCAAAATGGCCCCGGAAGTTAAAAACTACTAAAAATAGTAAATTACCAAAATTGCCAAAAAATTATTTTGAGCCAGTTGGAAAAGGTGGGTGGGCATCGATATCCACCTAGATCAATCCTCCCTCCTTAGGAAGCAATGGTTTCCATTGCGTTGAGTGCCCGGGGGAGAGGAAAACGTTTGTTGAATCTGAATCTTGGTTAGCTGTTTGCCTTGCTAGAGACATCGTGCTGCTCAGTTTGTGGAAGTCTGTCATGAACTTGTTGAGGTTGAGGCTATTCAACAAGTCGAGCTACATGATAGGACGGTGTGCAAAAGGAATCTTTGCACTTTGTTGCAACCTTATCGACCTGCTTCTGTTGGATAGAAGGTGCTTGGGGCGAGGTTGTAGTGGTTGTAGTGTCCTTTTGTTCCCCTTTTGAACAGATTGTGAAGAAGATGAATTTTGCAGTATGAGATACTACCTTGCGACACTATTTAGGTGGAACAATAGTCGGAACTACCTCTGGTATTCTATAGAGATGACCCCCTAGAGAAACGATGAAACTGTGGGGTCGAGACTCATAAACAACATGGTGTGTCCACATATATGGCTGGCCCAAGAGAACATCACAGACATACAGTGGGGCAACATCACATAATACCTCATCCTTGAAGGGTTGGATGCCATATGACAATCGACACTGCTGGCTGACACAAAGATTTTGTCCTTGGCGAAGCCACTCGATGTTGTATGGCTACGAGTGTGGTGTTGTCGACAATCCCAACTGTTTGATGACCTTTGCTGAGATGAGGTTCTTCTGGCTTCCGCTATCAACAATAAAATGCAATGGGGTCCCCTTCACCCACATCTGTGAATGAAAAAGGTGCTCCCCCTCTTCTAGATCTATTGTTTCTTCTGGTTGAATTGCTGCAGTCATGACAATAGCAGTGGGGTCTGCGTCGATGATCTGTGTTTTACCAATATTTTCAGAATCATATTTTGAATCAGGGTTCGGCTCCTTGTCTTTGATCTCGGCCACCAATGACTATTTTGAGTGACATTCATTGGTGTTGTGCCAGGGGATTTTGTGGAAATCGCACCATTTTTCGGTGTCCTTCTTTGTCTTCCCGTGACCCTTCTTTTCCTATGGCTTGGACTGGTTTCCGAGAGACTGTTTGTTAGGGCCATCTTCGTCATACTTTGGTTGTTGTGGATTTGCAGACCCGAACTCCCGTTTGTTCTGGTGCTTAAATTTCTTCTTGATTTTAACAACATATCGATAAGCAACACCGAGTGATGAGATGTCCAGAAAATCCATTTCAGTTTGGATGTATCTGTGTAGAGCCCCACGATATTTCAGAACCAAATGTTGTTCGGAGTCTTTGATACCCAGCTTGGTGTGCAAGGTATGGAAGGTATTGGTGAACTCCGGAATTGCTTGGCCCCTCTCTTGCCTCAGTGTGGTCCATCTCATGTACTGGTCCTCATAGTTTCCAACAGGGTAATACTATTCCTTTATCGCATCCACACAAAAAATACCAAGTGGGCTCGACCCCATATATTCCAAACTCCTCTATGGAACTTTTCTCCTAGTAAGTTTCCCACCAATTTTTGACATGGGGGAGAGCTTTAAGGAGTGTGAAGGTGATTTTTTCCTTTTCGAAAAAATGGTGAACAAAGAAATAACCGTCTAGTAGATTTAACCATTTGTCTAGGGCATCCGCATCTATCTGACCTTCAAATATGGGAATATCAAAATTAACCTGTACCTTGAAATGAGAGGTGCTTCCAAAATGGCTATTTGATGAAGATGCGTCTGTTGCTATCAATAATCGTTGAAGGATGTGGGAAAAATTCTCCATCATTTAGTCCCTCTGTCGCGTGAGAGTTTGCTCAAGCAACATATTTATAAGATCGTATGCTCCGTCGTTTTTCTTTTCTTCTGCCATGGAGGGTTTCTTGGGCATGCGAGAGCGATTTTATTCAAGAGAGACAAGATCAAGACCCAATTTTCTATACTCGGACCTCGTCGGGGACATGCACTAAAAAACCGATCAAGAGCAGCCTGCTCTGATACCATTGATCCAGATTATTTTCGGCTCGAAATGAAGTGGAGATATAATAAATAAATGCACAGAGATATCGTAGATATTCAATAATATAGCAGAAATGTATCAGAGATGCAACCATAAACACAAATATACAATAATACATGATTTCTATTAATGAAAGAAATGTATAGAGACTGTAAAAATACAGAGTGAAAGACTCCCTAGAATGGTGGCAGCTAATCTCTGAGAAGAGATGTGACGGCTACTCGCATTTGCAAGAAGATGATTACAATGAGGCTCTGAAGGCCTTTTTGCAATAAATAAGAATTCCAAAAACCCTAGACATCCAAAAACTTAACCCTAGGAGATGAAGTGCCAAAAGTCATGTGGGCCCCGTTTGGGTAAATTAGTACATCAACTTCCCGGGGTCGTAACTTTTGCATACGATCTCCGTTTTAGGTGCATGATAGCTTGTTGGAAACATATCGTCGAGGAGATTCATCACTTTCATATTGCTCCCTGTTTTCCCAAAAACGTCATTTAGGGCCTCAAAATGGCCCCGAAAGTTAAAAACTGCTAAAAATAGTAAATCACCAAAATTGTCAAAAAACTGCTTTGAGCCAGTTGGAAAAGGTGGGTGGCCACCAATATCCACCTGGATCAACATGAGACAAAATTATAAATGATCAGGTTTTTTCAGCCAGACTATTTCCTTGTCTGGTCAATGAGAAGGACACTTTGCTTCTTGAAAGACCCTGTACCAAGGAGGAATTATGGGAGGTGCTCAAAGTTTTTGCAAAAGACAAAAGTCTGGGACCTGATGGTTGGACGGTTGAGTTCTTTACACACTTCTTTGACTTGGTAGGGGATGATTTGCTGGAGGTGGTTGAGGATTCCAGGAGCAGAGGAGAAGTGGTGAGAGCCTTAAATTCAATTTTTTCTGGCCCTCATACCAAAAGTCGATAAACCTTCTTCCTTTGATGACTTTAGACCAATTTATTTATGTAACATGTGCTATAAGCTTATAGCAAAGATTATTTCAAATAGGATTAAACCTATTCTCTCTCGATCTCTGTTTGAAGCGCAACTGGGGTTTCTAAAGGGAAGACAGATTCAAGATGCCATTGGAACAACCCAGGAATGCCAACATAGCATAAAGATGAAAAAATTGAAAGCTTTAGTTTTAAAGCTCGATCTAAAGAAGACTTATGATTGTATTAATTGGTATTATTTGATATTGATCTTAATTCAAAGAGGTTTTGGTCTACAAACTACAAATTGGATAATGAGTTGTGTAAATACTTCGACTTTTGCAATTCTACTAAATAGGGAGACTACTCCTTTTTTCGAGAGTGGCAGAGGATTGAGACAAGGTTGTCCTTTATCCCCTTTGCTATTTATTTTAGTAATGGAGGGTCTTAGTCTGTTGCTAAAGAAAGGCCAGAGTGAAGGAAAGCTGACGTGAGTGAAGGTCTCTAGAATTGTAAGGATCCTCCATCTTCTATTTGTGGATGACGTATTAATTATGACCAGGGATTCACTACAGGAATGGAAGGAGATTGATAATATTCTAAAAGTCTTTTGTAGAGCGTCGCGTATGTTGGTAAATTTGACAAAGTCCACCTTTCATTACGCTGGTGTACAAGGGGAGGATTTAGAAAAATTCAAAGAAGTGTTTCCTCACAAATTTGCAGACCTTTCCGAAGGTTTTAGATATCTTGGTTATTATCTCAAGTCAGGAATGTACAAGGCGGAATATTGGAGATGGTTATTTGCAAAAATTGAAAAACAAAATGGCCATTGGTGTAATAGGTGGCTGTCTCTGGGAGGACACTTTATTCTTTTAAAATCTGTGCTTGAAAGTCAACCGGTTTATTGGATGTCCTTGGAGGTTATTCATGTTTTTGTCCTCAACAAGATTAGAAAATCAATGTTTCAGCTTCCTTTGGAAGGGCTATAGTGAAAAAAATCATATACATCTTTGTATATGGGAGAAAATTGCAAAACCAAAGCATTTCAGTGGGTGGGGAATTCAGAACATTTGTCTTTTTAATATAGCGCTTGCGACAAATATTTTATGGCGTGTGTTAATGAAGGACAATATCTGGCATAGAGTCATAAAAGATAAATATCTCCCCTATTGCTTGGTAGCAACTTGGCTCAGATCGACGTCTTTTCGATTGTCTTCTGCTTCACACACCTGGAAAAATCTTTTAAAATCTATTCATCTTATTACTCATTGGTTGAGTTGGAGCTCGGGATCTGGGCATTCTGTTTTAATTAGTAGAGATATGATTCTAGGATTGGGGAATACTTCTTTTCTGTCACAAGAACCCCTCTATTATTTAAAACAGAAAAACATAACTCTTCTTTATAAGGCCATAGGAAATAATTGGCCAGGCTTTATCTCTTCACAATGGAAAGAGAGTGATGAACTGGGACTCTCTGGAGAAGTGGCAAAGGAATGGGATTTATTCTGCAGGGCATTAATTGGCTTAGGGGTCCAACTACATGACATATCAAATAAGCTAAAGTGGATTGTGGGAGATAAGTCAAGCCTTCTTTATGTCAAAAATGTCTATGATGCTTTAGCTTCTACAATTTGGCAGCAATCAATTGGCAAGTGGAGGAGTACTTGTTGGAAATGGGATTTAGCTCTAAAAATAAAACTTTTCAATTGGTTATCTGTGGAAAACAAAATTTTAACTTGGGATAATTTACAATCAAAAGGCTGGCAAGGACCTAGCTTATGTCATCTTTGTAAAAAGGAACCAGAGACAGTAAATCACCTATTGATCAATTACATATTTACACAGCAGGTTTGGTACATAACTTGAAGCGGGTTAAACATAATGAAATATTGGGAGGGAAATACTTTAATTGATTATTATGGAAAGTGGTTAAAGCAAAAGCCTAAGTACACTACACTGCCCTCCTTAATATGTTGGAATGTTTGGTTGGAACGTAACAAGGTAATATTTGAGAATGGGATTCCTTCTATCTATTCTGTAGTTTTCAAGTCTCTTGGAGCTTATAATAGACTATCAGTTATTCAGAAGGTGCATTATGTCCGGTCCAATTTGCCATCTCTTCAATTTTGGGCTACAGTGGGATGATTTGATGGAGCAACTCACCCTAATGGTCAACATAGTGGGGCAGGGGGGGCGGGGGGGTGATTAGGATCTTTGATCAAACTGTTTATAAATGGACCTTTAATTGTGGTGCGGAAAAAATTACTAGAGGTCTGGGAAACATTGACATTGGCAACTCGACTGCATATTACACACATCCAGGTATTTGGAGACTCAAGAATAGTAATTGACTGGTTAAATTATAAATGAAATTTGCAAGTCTTTGATTTAGATTGTTGGAAGGATAGAATCAGAGACCTCATCAAAACATACAGAGCAATCAACTTCTCTCATATATACCGAGAATTAAATAGGGAAGCAGACTTACTATCAAAGAAGGCACTCCAACAACAAGAAGGAAAAATCACTTATAACAAGTGGGTAGAAGGAAAAGAGGGTCCTACTCTATTTCTTAATCTATAATAGATCAACTTCGAAGTTAATATTTAGCCCTTTCTGGAATAGAATTTAAAATACTCCAAAGAAAGTTTTTGATGATTAGAATAACCATTTTTGTTGTTCTAGTATGGAAATGAGGTTGGAAAAAGATTAATTTCTTTCTCCTTAGGGATGAATCTCCTTCTGCAGCCTGTGTGCTAGCTATCTTTTTTGTGTCAATTCAGGTTCATCAGGGACAATGGTAGTTTTTTAGCATGAATATTGGACTTGCTATGTCTATGACTAGCAATTTTTTTTGAACACAATTATATATCAATATAATGAGTAATTTTCTGTTAGAAAAAAAAGTTTCTTAATGAGCATATATATATCACCCAGGTAACAAAAAATCAATACCCTTTCTTAAGTTATTGTTTGAATCCTATGTAATGTAAAAAAATTTGTTTGAATGCTTTAGAATGCAAGATTCTAATGAAATTAGGAGAATTCAAAAAGTAGAAATACAAGTCTCATAGAGGTAATTTCTATGCTATGGATATTTTAGTAATTTATTTTATTGATGATAATAAGGATTATTTCATATGTCACTTTGAAGTCTATTAAGTGGGGGTGGGCATTTATATTCTTACCATGGTTTCTAGGGCTTGACATATTTATGTAACATAGACAAAAATGCTATATAATAAATAATCAAGATAGAAGGGCAATTTCAAATTTTAATTATTTATTTATGCATGGTTTATAAGTTAAATGTAATTTTCTAACCTTGTATTTTCATATTCTCGCAATTTGGAAGATTTAGAAAATTTTAAAAGAAAAAACATAGATGCACATGTAACATAGACAATAGATAATAATGGTAATGAAAATGATGAAAAGATATGCCAAACATGAACTGAAAATACAACTCATTTCAACAAACCATATTGTAAAAAAAATGATTCATTAGACAGTCACGACACAAGTCATGTGATGTCTCTGCATCTTAATTGCTTGTGGTGGATCTGTTATTGTTGGGAAAGGAACTACTTAACCAATTGCCTCATCAATTGCTTACTTAACATAATCTATTTAACTGACATGATCAACAACAATAGATGTTGGTGCTATTTCYACTGCTAGTTCTGTTGTTGGGATTGGACTTAGGCATTTAAATTCCCACTATACACATTATGTATGGTCATGATAATTAACTAGAACTTTGAAAGCCCATCACAAACCAACGGATGAATCTCTTTGTAGACGTGATGAAGMACATTTTAATATTCCAATTAACATGTAATTGAATTGATGAAGTGATAAGATTGAAGAGCACAAACACCCATTATTGGCCTTTCTTTATAGCATTGAATTTCTTGCTTTGTTGGCAATTGCTTCTCGTGCTATTGTATATGTATCAATTATTGATGGAAAATATAGAACTTGGTAAACTGTGTTTCTTGCTAAGGTAATTAGTTAAGGATATGCCCCTAGATGTAAAATGAAGTAACAATTTTGGTTTCAGTTTGATAATTGGGCAGATAGTCCACAAACAAATGTTAAATGCACGTGAAGGGCGCTACAATGAAATTATAGAGATAGATGGTGTCTACATTCATGATTGTTGTAATGCATGTTGACCTTTCCACAACAAAGGGTGCTACAATGAAATTATAGAGATAGATGGTGTCTACATTCATGATTGTTGTAATGCATGTGACCTTTCCACAACAAAACCTATTCTCCGTCTCCTTTTTAAGGTGGTTCCATTCATTTTTTAGGTTGAGTGTTAGTATTTCCTATCTCGTTATTTTTTTAGTGTAATTGATGGAATTGAAGATTATACATCTACTAAGGTTTTTTTGGTGATCATGACCATGCTTAATATATGTTATGGGTTCTAAATACCATTGTCCAATAATTTTGTTTAGATTAGGTTATAACTTCAATGATAGAAATTTACTCACTTAGTTTTTAAAGAATATTAAATTAGCCTAAAACTTTTCATAACAATTTAATTGCTAATTGCTAGTTCTAAATATTTAGATGCAATACAATTAATCAACTAACTAGCTATTGAAATTCAAAACAAAAAATAACGAAACATCCATAATATGCAATATCCATAAATTCAAAAAAATTAATTACTACTTTTGAACAATGAGATAAAGAGAAAGTTATTTGCATTAAAAAAAATTAAAAAATATTACATATTTAATTATTTAAATGAAATATAATTATACTTTATGTATATTTTTATGTATATTTTCAATGATGTAATTACTTGTATCTCTCACACAAAATATGCATCCACTAAGGTACAAGTTACAATGGAGAGTGTCTAAATAATGTATACATAATATGCATCCACTAAATTACAGTGTTACCGTGGAGAGAGTGTAGATAATGTATACATGAACAATGAACTAAGAAGTACGAATTAGCTTTGTGGAGAGAGTGTAGATAATGTATACATGAACAATGAACTAAGAAGTACGAATTAGCTTTGTGTCATCATTCAAGGAAGTTTTATTTACTTTATTTTAGGTTTTTAGGTTGGAATGGATTTTAAAAAATATTATGTAAACCTAATATATAATATGTTAAATTTATATTTAATTTTTTTTTTNCGGCCACTTTATGGTTAATCTCGATAATCACGCAAGTATATATGACATAACTCCATTTCTTTGTTGTTTATCAATTTGCATGATTTCTAGTCCCAATGTCATTATATATATTTTTATCGCCGTTGATCTCTAGATTTTGGTATGGTATCTGAGATGAAGGTTCCAATCAATATTTTTAGTTATATTAAAATGGAATTTGAAATAAAGGTTCTAATTCGGTTGTTGTTTGATTGGAATTGCTTGGCTATATTAAAATGGAATTTGAAATAAAGGTTCTAATTCCGTTGTTTGTTTGACATATAAAGGTGACAATGACATTAGCAACACCACAATTTCTGTTATAGTTCATGCCAACGCCAAANCTAAAATTGACCATATAAATTTGGGTGAGCCACACGGCATTGTAGCCTATGGTTTCTTTCCATGCAAATTGATATTAATAGACTTGGATAGTCGGAGTAGACGTACAGTTGGGCGGCCACCGAGAGCAGCCCCCGAGGTTTCAACGACCGTATTCCGATAGTGCCATACACCACTTTCCATAAAATATTGGAATGACGTTGATGGAGCGGCCACTTTATGGTTAATCTCGATAATCACGCAAGTATATATCTCCATTTCTTTGTTGTTTATCAATTTGCATGATTTCTAGTCCCAATGTCATTATATATATTTTTATCGCCGTTGATCTCTAGATTTTGGTATGGTATCTGAGATGAAGGTTCCAATCAATATTTTTAGTTATATTAAAATGGAATTTGAAATAAAGGTTCTAATTCCGTTGTTGTTTGATTGGAATTGCTTGGCTATATTAAAATGGAATTTGAAATAAAGGTTCTAATTCCGTTGTTTGTTTGACATATAAAGGTGACAATGACATTAGCAACACCACAATTTCTGTTATAGTTCATGCCAACGCCAAAAATCGTTACGATTTTGGGTCGGAATCTCATATAATTTTATTTTTTTAAGATCCTGGAACAGACATCGAAAACACCGTATGAATGGCAGCTGACAACTCGGCCTCGGGACTGTGCGACAGGGTAGAATGGCAACTGACAACTCGTCCTCGGGACAGGGTAGGGTCATTTGGATTGGATTAAATTAAATCTCTCTATTTTTACCATTTCTGTCATCTTCCCCTCTTCATTCCATGCAGATTTTTTTGGTGACAGCTCAGTCTGTCAAATCTCAATTATTATATATAGGTACGGTGCGGTGCGGTGCGGCGCAGTGCAGTGCAGTGCAGCCCAGCCTCCTTCGCAAGGTCGAAAGAGTTCCGACAGACTACACATTCGTTCCCAGGTGTGTATAGCAACAGAAAACAAATCTCGCAGGCTCAGCAGGAGGCACTGAAAATTTCTATCCGTGAAGGTTTGAAGGAAATACGCGGAAATGGGCAAGGAGGCTGCTGGATCGGAGGTGCATATGCCGTTATTAGATGACGCAGACAAACATGGAGGTGGAGGTGGAGGTGGAGGTGGAGGTGTGAAGGATTTAGAGATACCGCCGCCATGGAAAGAACAGATCACGGTCCGGGGCATTGTGGTGAGCGTTCTTCTTGGAGGATTGTTTTGCATTATCACGCATAAATTGAATCTCACCGTGGGAGTGATTCCTTCTCTGAATGTGGCTGCCGGATTGCTGGGATTTTTTCTGGTGAAAACATGGACGGGGATTATGTCAAAGCTGGGGATATGGACGACTCCTTTCACCAGGCAGGAAAATACGGTCATTCAGACCTGTGTTGTCGCCTGCTATGGCATCGCTTTTAGCGGTAAATTATTATTCATCCATACATTCTATTACATTGTATTTTAATGGATGCAATATACCTGCCGAGCAAATGGGGGAGGGGGGCAAGTTATTGGATAATGACTACTCTTCTAAGTTCTCATAGTCTAAGAAATATATTGAGCTTTGCGAACTCTCCAAACAGATTGTCCGTTGAAAAATTCAGCATCTTGTTTATGCTTTTCATAGCAAATTATAAGTATCAGAATCATCGAGGGGTCTTGGTTTGATGTGGGAATGGTGATATTCCTCTCACTATGGTTGAAATCCTCCCAGAGACATGCTTCGCCCCCCGTGTGCCATTTCAAGTAGTCGGGGCCAGGTGCAATTCCTGGGTGACTTTGGCGGAATAGAAACTTCTCTTACAATAATATCTTCTGTGGATGCTTCTTCTGTATGCGTTGCATTTTCTGGTCATTTATGTCCGCTTCCTTACTTTTATTTATCTGGCTTCTCTTCCTGAATCTAGTTAGTCAAATTCTTCTAAATTAGGCCTCACTGCATTGAAGCAGCATTGAAGCAAAGAAGAGTGACTCCAAAATCAGCTTACTGGCTTATTCATCTAACCCTGTACTGCAACTGATACCTTTTTTATGCGCTCGTTCATGGCATGTTTCCATGTTACTTTGTAATTTTGTTGCTTTTGTCCTTTCTGTCCTTTGAACAATCGATCTAGTCATACACCATGGACACGTATGGACCATTGTGTACACAATGGCTAGTCTTACTCTCGAACCGCTCTCGTAATGCTAGTTATACTAGTCAGGTGCCTGTTCCGGCGTAGAAGCTTCTTGAGAGGGAATGTTATTCTTCCTTCGCCCTCTTCTATATCTTAATTTTTGAGCTTATATTTAGTTTTTACAACAGTAAGCTGATATTCTGATCCTGGAAATGCTTAAATCCGGATCTCTGTCATCATTTGCTCAACTAGAGATGAATTTTTTTATCGCTTAATTAATGTTCAAGAGAGAAATCAAGCTTAGATCTCAGTTCTTTCCTTGAAGTCCTAAGATAATGTTTCTGCAATTCCATTTCATAATTCATTTCTTTCTTCTGGCTTTGCTTTTCGTGAAGTGTCCCTTTCCTGCAAAATGAAACCTTCCACAAACACCAATCAGAAGCTCAGCTATTCCTTTCACTAAATCACTTAAGATCAGTTTTCCGACTCACTCAATGCGCTTAGTAGTTTCAGGTCTTAAAATTACAGAAAAATAACTCAAAACTAGCAAAAAAGGTAGTAAGAAATTAGATAGATTTAAATTATCCCCAAACTCTTTCTGGGTTATTCCGAGTTTTGCTTTATGAACTGAAAATTATGAAAAGAGAAATGAAATTACTGATATCTTTAAAACCGTAGGAGATCCCATCTGAAACTGCCTTTTTAGCAATCGACAAAGACTGAATTAATCTAGAGAAGTGAAATCACCAAGAATTCGCCTTTAGAATGGACTCCAAGAATTAGACAGCTGAGCTGAATCTCGATAATTTCATAAACATTAATTCAATAATACAATTTTTTTCCAAGAGATTTCCTCTTAAGCTCTGAACTTCCTAAATCTCTTAATTCAAGAAAAAAACTCCAAAAAAATTCATGAAAAAGGAATCTACTGAATTCCGAGGTTCCTTATGCAAGAGGGTTGATAAAAGTCAAATAATAACCTGCAAAAGTAGCTCTAACTCATAATGGGCGAATTTTCATAAAATAGTTCAATTTCATTGAGTTTCAATCTGATTAACATGATTTAGCTGAATCTCAATGACGAATTAGAAAATAAATTAAACTAGATAAACACAAATTCGTCTACATACACATACGTATATGCATATACACGGATGGAATTTGTAAATTGTTTGTAGTTGTAGTAGTTGGTCGTTTCTTTGGGTGTAAGATCCAGCAATCTTCATCATGTCTAATCTTCTTAGAGTGCGTGAATTTTGACCTTCATTTCTTCAGCTTGTCAACTGACTTGTCTATACTGGTTGATTTGGTCTAGTTAGTTGACCTATCGATGCTACTTGAGGTGGATTTGGATTTTGATTTCTATGTCAGCATCACTGTTTTTGTGGTATGTGGAACTGATCTTCTTTCTCTACCTTTTCTTGGCTTCGACTGTCATTGCTTTCCTATAGGCACGTTCTAGTATTCGAGTGTCAAATGATTTGATTTCTTTCTAGATCAATGTGTGGAGCCCACCAATGTACTTCAATATAACTTGATCTTCATCCTCTGGCAACTTTAGCTTTAAAATTCATTGGTATATTCCAATGCTCGTTGTTTGGCTTTTTATTTTAGAAATTGCCACTTAATCATTTGTTTCTTTCGTAGAATTTTTGTCTCTTAACTTGGGAAGTTGACCTTGCTATCTTTGACAATCATTGAAGTTTTTTGACCACAACAATGTAGCTCACATCTGTCATAGACTCATAACTTATCATTCTCAACAGTGAAGATAACGAGTTTTGTGTTGGATGGGATTAAGGGATAGATTTGTTACAATTAATGGCTTTCTAAGTCGGGCGACCTACCCTCGGACCTCAACCACCCCTTGGTGGATATTTAATATATTCTTGTGGATAAGCTTTGTTGACCAAGTACGTGGTTATGGGTCCCGTGTTTACAGCCAACCACATATTTTGTATTGGTGGTTTTTTTATTCCTTTACTTATATATAGGTGCAGATAATGCAAATAAGGGTGTAGAGTTTTGTTTTCTTGTAGGTAGTGTTACCACTCAAACTCTTGCAAGGTGAAGAAAGTCCTAACCACAAATCGCTAAAGCCTAGAGGGCACCATCAGGCAAGCCACCCATTGTCACCTCGGTGGCCTTGCCCTACACTTCAGACTAAGGAAACTATCCTAGCCTAGGGGGGAATCCTTGAAGGTCAATCCAAGCTAAATCGTTGTATGGGATGGAGCTTTCCTAACTTGGACTTGACAAAAAGATCTAGCGATTTGTACCCAACTTACTCTCAAGGTTTGAAGACAAGTTTAGTGTGCAAGTGGTTCATTAAATCAACTAGATTGGAACAAGCTTTAAGTGATATATAAATTATAAAGCGTGCTTGTGTTATGCTGGAAATTAACCATGAAAATAATGTGACAAGTGAGTGAATGAAACTTGCCTATTATTCACATTTGTCATTTACGTATGTGACCCATAGCTCAAAATGAGACCAACAATTATGCTCATGCATTGCAGAGAAGAGATAGATATCAGATTTCACACTTAATCATTTACTTGAAAAAAGGAAATGTGAAAATGCCATAGTATGAATTATGTTCTCATTCACATCCACCATTCAACCATGTAAAATATGACCAATGAACTCAAGAAATGATGACATCAACCAAATTTATGTTGTAAGCCTTATGGATCGTAGATCAACTAAAGTGACCATTAACTTGAAAAGAGTGATGAAATATGAGTTATGTCATTCATTAAACCATGTCCACAAAGATCAATATCAAGTGCTGAAAACTCAGGAAATAACACCAGATTTTAGGAGACTTATCAACCATAAAATATCATCCGCTTAAAGCATGTCATTTAATGGAGTTAGAGGTCAATTATCAAGTGGAGTATTCTTCAACTTGCTGATCTTTTTATATCAGACTTCGTACAACAAGACTTAGATTAGATGTTGTTACACCTTAGATTCACTTCAATGTACCCTACATTTCTTTTGCTAGATGTGACCCATCGTATGAGCAGATTATGTGCCTCATTGTATCGTGATGAGCCAAAAGTGTGGTTGTATTTGTACTCATGTATTGTATTGGACCATGCTTAGATGTTCTCTATATTGGTGGGAGGCCGATGTAGTATCTCCAAACCCCTTGTGGTCGGTTATGGCTCATCCTTTTAATCCCCATTTCAAGGTATGCATTGCTCTTATGGCTCTGGCTGACTATGTTGAGATTTGGGTACCTTGGAAAGTGGTCCCCTTGTGTTTGTGAGTCTCTAAACACAAAGGGGGAAATATTTGACCCTCACCACTTTACTTTATGTTATAAAGTCAAAGTGTCTTTATTTCACTTAAGTCAAGTGACTTTAATAACATAAAGTGACTTAGGAGACTTAAGTCATTTTTGAGATTTAATCTCAACCATTGATTGGAGGTTTGGCCTAAGATCTAATCTTGGCCATTGGTTTTCTAGGTTAGCCTAAGGATGAGGCTAAAGGAGTCAAAAGGGAAAAAGAGAGATTTACTTGTTCACTTGAGTGATTTGGTTGAAGGAGGAGAGGAGAAGGAGAGAACTTGGAGAAGAGGGGCACACCATTGAAGAGGGGCGCTCAAGCTTTGAGGTTGAGCATTCTTGTGAGGGCTTGTGCATATGCTTGAGGAAGTGCGCATCAAGCTTGTGAGAGGGGTGCTCTAAGAAGGGGGGTGCACAAAGGAGTTGAGGAGGGCACACAAGAGATAGGGCACACTCATTTATTACATGGGCACAAACTTCAAGGTTAGCAGGCAAGAGGTAAAGGGGGCGCAAAGCTCCATCTAGCAGGCACAAAGGAAGAGGGGCGCATTCTCTTGGAGGGGTGCATATTTCAAGAAGAAATCTAAAGCCAAGCTCAAGTGGAGTTGGCTATTGTACCGGGTTCTTCTTGTGGAGTTGGCTATTGTACCAGGTTCTTCTTGTGTATTAATCCTTTTAAAATTTTAAAGAAATAACTTTCTAAAAGCAAATTTATTATGATAGATCTAGCTTAGAATAGTGAAATCTAGATCTAACTTTTCCCTTTTGCATGCTAACTTAGATAAATAATAATTTGAAATGTGATCTAGATCTAAGTATTTGCATGCAAATTAGTAACCAAAAGAAAATTAGGAACTTTGTGAGATAAGAGAGAAAGAGTGTTGGATGGAAGCAAATCTTGGGCTATGCAGTCCTCTTGATGTATTGTAGAGGGAAATCGTTCTGGTTGAATGAATTTGAAGGTGTTGGAAACTCAAGCTAGAGCTTTCCACTCCTCCAAACTAGAGATCTTGCAAAACCTTAGAACAATCTTGCAAAGAACTTTGTCAAAGGTGGGTGCACCCACTTCCTACATACAAGATCTAGAAAACAAGTCAATCAAGCTAGAAGAACATGTAATCATAGATCAACATATGCTAGAAATAACAAGATATAGAAATGCAAGCAAGCTTTCTAAGATCTTATTAATCAAGGACAAATACACAAATAAATTGCAAGAAATAAAGTTTACCATACTCAGCACATCAACATGGAACAATGACATCTACACATTTGCACAACACCACAAAAGTGACCTCCAAATTCTTCAAATATTTATTCCACAATAGCTTGAGAGCATATTACAACAACATAACTCTAGTTCTACCAACCTAGATTACAATGGGAGACTAAGCTCCAATATATAGCAAAGAGGGAGGAGAGCTCAAGAGAGGAGGGCACACCATGTGTGAGAGGAGGAGTGACAAATGTAGGTTTGTGGGCTGCCACCTCTCATCCATCCCAACCAAATGACAAGTGTAAACCAAGTGGGAGAGGAGGAGGGCTCCACCTCTCAAGAGGTGGGCGTACTTCCTCAAGAGGTGCCACCTACCCACTAGAGGGGCACACCTCCTTTCAAGAGTATCTCTTAACTCAAGTTTGCAACCATCCAATTCATGTCTAACTCCTTCTTAAGTGCCACAATGTTTTAGTGAACTCAAGTGAGGGTGAGTTAACTTGAAACATGTCTTCAACATGTTTCCCAAAAAATAACATTTGTTGATTTTGTCTTTTATTGACCATTCGTGAGTAAAATTGATTTTAAGTGATTAAAAATCTATAATTTCACTCACAAAGTGGGTACTTAGGTAAAGTGGGTATTCTAAGTCCAAAAACGAATACCCCCAAAGACATATAATGCCTCCTAGTACCACTTATTTAACTAAGGAATTATTTACAATTAAAATATCCTGATTTTGTGGGAAATTGTTTTTTCCATAAAACATTAAAAAACCCAAGGTGGACTTAACACATTTCCATGAGACTCTAGGAGGATGATTAGCATGGTAATATACATTAGACACTAGGCTTAGAAGACCAAGCTAAGGCCTAACCAAGAGTACACACTCCAACTTTGGAGGAAAATAAGTGAAAAAACTCAAAAATTACAACTCACTTAAAAAATTCAAGTAAGAAATAATTAATAAGTAAAAAAAACACTCTAGAGTAATGCACTCATCTCTAAGTCTTAGGAGGCTAAGCCTTTTACAAGTTCATCATGCTAAATTCATCTTATTACAATGCCCCGCAAGGGTATGGAAATGCGGTAAAAAAAGTAAAAGGGGGGCCATAATGGCCATCTGGACTTTTGAACTTTGAATTTTGAACAAGTGATTGTTCAATCTTTGGCGGCTCAATTGCAAGTCCATCCCAGTGCAACTTGGTGGATAACATACCCTAAGGTCTTTGATCAACCCATGGACCTCACTTTCCCTTGAACCCATAGCACACACATTATGATATGGTCTTGAAATTCTTAAGTTTAACTGTTCCATGACCTTTTAGGTCATGACATTGGATGAGGTTCCTTAGTCTAGCATGCAATTATGAAGAAGCAGAGCATTTACCAATAAAGAAATGAAGAAGGGTTGATGGCCTCCATTACCTCTACGTGGGTCCTGTTAATATTATG
>SNQJ01S0080388.1:3776-17066 GCA_010110895.2 Picea sitchensis | reverse complement strand
GGCACTAGTCTTAGTTGACTTAGGAAAAGGGCTTGCCTTTCATTGAAATATTGCACTTTGCATTGTTGACTCTCATATAGGCTAGATCCCCTAAACCTTTAACAAATTAAAATTAACTCTTAGACATAATCTTTTAACTCACAAAGTAACTAGGGTCTACCCCCCTTGGCTTCCCTAGGAGTAAGCCTAGACGGAAGAAGTTCAAGTCGAGGTGATAGTGGGCTTGAACTTAGACATTGTGTCTCCGAGGACACACTAAGTGGATTGAGACTTAGTCCACGTTTGCAAGTGTGTATAAGGACGATAACACCACCTAATCCACACTTCGGGTCACGTGGAAGAAATCCTCAATCCAGTGGCTGTGGCCTTGGGGGAAAGTCTCGAGTCGGGTAGCTGTCACCTAACACTCGACTCCTCCGTCCAGGTAACTCCTAGCGAAGCCAAGGGGGGTAGTCCCTAAAAAAATAATCTAAGGTTGATTAAATCTAATTACAAATAACAAACAAGATTATTCTAGGAGTTTGAAATGAAAACAAGAACAAGTACAACTACTGTAACAACATATACGACACATAAATGGAATTGCTTATGCTAGAAATATAAAGCATATAAAGTACTTGCACATAAATGATATAGCTTGAAAGCAGATACAAGTGCTTGAAAGTAAATGATGATGAACAATATAATAGACCAGTGCCAGTAATGTAAAAAATGTTGTTGTAGGAATGTATTGCAAGTGTTCTTGGTAAATTTTATTATTAGGGGTTATTGCTTGAATTAGTGGTTTAAATTCATGAAGTGGCTTGATGTTGCAAGTCCACTTTGTGAATGCCAAATTGTAAGTGTGAAACATAAAAGTAAATCTAATCTAAAATTTGGCCCTTTAACAGTTATCCCTTAAAGGGTACAAGCGAGATTGCAAGGAGTTCCAATGAGGAGAGAACCTTGATCTCAAAGTTTCTGCCTGAATTCACAAGTCAATCCGCAAGTATGGTTCCCTTTTTAGCAATAACTGATAAAAGGTTGTCCTAGTTAAAACTACTCTGCATTGACCAGTTCCCATTCTGATGGATCCCCCAGGTCAAACAAAGCTCGCAAGGGACCAGAGCAGACTAGGGTTGCTGAGGGGAAGGTTTATTTGCCAAATTGAAATAACTAAAAAGAAATTGCAAAAAGGAAATCTAAGCTAATCTAAACTATAAAATTGAAATCTATCTAATGTTTTGCGGTATTTTAGATTAATTTTAGCTTGCGGAAAAGAAAATAAACAAAAGACACAAGGCACACTAAAAAAGAGACAGTTTCTCCTAGCCCCTGGGGGGATTGCAGGCCTAGTGGGTTATCCCACTTTTTCTTATTGGCTACAATTGCTTTTGGAAGAAGGTTTGTGGTCCTTTTATAGTTCAAGACCACCGACTTACAAAATTTGGTAGAGAAATTTAATCTGGAAGAGAATTAGGTGCCTCATGTGGTCTCGGAAGGTCCGATTCCTTGAAAATGGGCAGCGTTTCGCCTTGGCTGTTCGCTAAACCTGCAAAAACAACAAGTTACAATGGAGGAAAATTCCCCAAAATGCTTTGAGGCAGCTTGCAAAAAAGAGGTTAGAAGTTGGGAATTTTTTTTCTAAGTATGAATAAAAGGTAAGTAAACTAATTAAAATCAAGTATTAAACTAACTAATTTAGATGCCTTTTATTTTCTGTTTGGACAGCAAACAAAAGTCACATAAATAAGTTATATCTAGAGGTATGACACTCTTTATTGCAAAACTTGAAAGATCTATCTTTTACCTAGTAAATAGAGGACCTTTCCTAGATTAGATCTATCAATAGATATATGAATTATGAGCAAAAAGTAGATCTAATCTAACTTTGCATGCAAGGTTAAATATTTGAGATTTAGAATGAAATTTGTATCTAACTATTGCATGCGAAAATAAAAAGTAACTGAGATGATTTTAAAATTTGTTGAGAAAGAGATAGAAAGAAGGAGCTTGTAATGTGGAATTGTTTTTGGGCTATGGAGTCCTTCGGTGAATAGTTGAGGGACTTTGTTCCTGAAATTCTTGGAGCACGTGAGGGATTGAACTCAAATCGATCACTTCTCCAATTCTAGGAACCTGTAAAGCTTAATCAATTCGCAACGAATTCGTTAGAGGAGGTGATTCCTACACAAAAGACCTGGATAGCATGTTAGTTCAATCTGAAAAGACATGCAAATCAAAATCTTTAAATGTAAAAATACAGTAAAATCTAAGAAGCAAACTAACTAAATAGATCTTACCCTACTGTGTGATAGCACACCTTCAAAGGCCTCTTTAATGAAAATACATGGAAAATTGAACTAAGCTAAGGTTACCTCAAGTTTAAACATAAACATCAAGCATCCACACCAATGACACCATTCACCATATGACCTCCAAAGTCTTTATCTTTATTGCAATATCAAATGATTACAACAATAGAGTACAAGCGTTTCTCCAGTCTACAAAATCTAGAGAAAAATGGGAGAGAATGCTTGGGTATGTAGGAGGAGGGGCACACTTCCGAAGGAGGGAGGGCGCACATCCCAAGAGAGCTTTGACAATTGGATGCTTGGATTGAAGCCCTACAAGTCAATCAAGAGAGGATAGGAGGTGACACCTTGCCAAGGAGACGTGGCGATCTCCCTTGGGATTGACGTCCTCTCCAAATGCACCACCTCTCCAAGGAGGTGCGCACTACTCGTAGGGATCTCCACCAACTAGAGAGAACTCCCCAACTAACTCGCCCTATCTTCTTCTCAAGTGTCACTAACAACTAGTGAACAGAGAGAGAGAGAGAGAGAGAGAGAGAGTCAACCGAAAACATGTCCCTAACATGTTTCCTTGAAAGTAGGAAAGCTGATTTTTTGGCTCTTTTTTCACCTTTTTCGAGTAAAATTGACTTTTATAAGAGAATAAATCAATAATTTATCTCGAAAAGGGGGTACATAGGTAAAAGGGGTACTTTGGGTTAGAAAACGAATACCCCCAAGGCATACAACATCTCCTAGTACCACTTTTTTATTATTACATCAAATTACAAAGTAAAAATCCCATTTTTGTGGGAATTTTTACAACTTATTGAAAAAATAAAAAATCCTAAGGGGACTTAGTGCATGTCCATGAGACTCAAGATCAATGACTAGCATGGTAATATACATTAGACACTAGACTTAGACAACTTACTAAGGCCTAACCATCAGTACACACTCATGATTAAGTCTTAGGGGGCTAATCCTTTCACATAACAAGGTCATCATGCTAGCTCATTTTATTACAGTTCCCTCCCACGGGGGTATGGATCATGCATGAAGAAGAAGAAGAAGAAGAAGAAGAAGAAACTTTCAAGGGGTCATAAGACCTGGCTAGAGTTCTGAACTCTGATTTTGAAGTGACTTGTTCAACCTTGCGGATCATCGTCAGTCCTTCCTAGTGCAACTAGGGGGATAACACCCCTCAAGGAATATGACATCTCCTAGTACCACTTATTTAATATTTACATCAATTTACAAGGTAAAATCTCATTTTACGAGAATTTTTATTAAAACAATTAAAAAAAATCCTAGAGGGATCTAATGCATGTCCATAAGACTCTGGGTAAATGTTTAGCATGGTAATATACAATTGACACTAGACTTGGACAGAACACACCAAGGCCTAACCATTAGGACATACTCCAGCTTTGGAGGAATGAGTGAAAAAACTTAGAAAATTATAAATCGCTGAAAAGTGGGGAATAATTATCCAAGTGAAAAAAAAAACTCTAGAGTAATGCACTAATGACGAAGTCTTGGGGAGCTGAGTCTTTTACATACAAAAGACCTCATGCTAACTCATTTTATTACAATTCCCCCATGGGGTTATGGAACATGCATAAAAAAGGAGAAGAAGAAGAAGAAGAAGGGGTAATAATGCCCTGCAAGACTTCTGAACTTTGAAGTTTGAACAAGTGCCTTGTTCAATCTTTGTGGTTCATTCATCAGTCCTTCCTGGTGCAACTGGGGAGGCAATAATACACAATCCAGATTCCAAACACAACATATAAAGTGAGTCATTTCAATACAAAAGCCATTAGATTGATCTCACAAAGTATCTACTTCAAGCTTCACACTAGCTTACAGTGTTATACAATTTGCCAAGTCTATGTATGGGAGGATCATTATTACCCCCTATTAGGTGTGCTAGTACCTAGGCTAAGAAGTATGTCCCAAGGAACACATCAAGGAGTATGTTCAATGGTATGTGGTATGGATTGGGGTTTACTTCATGGGGTGGATGTCATTGACATGCAAGGCCATGTATGATAGTCATCCTCATGAGTTCCTTTGTAGAGGGAGTGCTTACGCAATGACGTACCCTTTCCTTGGCATTGTGTCTTTCCAAACCCCTGTTTGCCTTTTTCTTGTTAGCTTTAACATGTTTTGGCTTTTGACATTTGATTTGATAAGTCCTTTTGTAAGATATGCAATCATGGCATAGGACTTGGGGTGGTGGCCTCTTAGCGAGGGGTAGATCTCACGCTTCTTTCTTTCATGGTTTTTAATACTTTGCTTTTCTTGTTTGTTTCTTTGCCCCACATTTTGAATTAGGGCTTTTGCTCTTTCTATATTGTTTTTTTTATAAAGCTACATCAACTTTGAGCATTCAAGCCCCTTCTTCTCATGGGATTATGAAGCACAAACCTTTTTTGGATACTTGTTACAACCAGCCCAAAAGAAAGGACAACATACAAGTCATAGATGGAATATGTTATTCATGCTAAGTGGCATGGACACATTACCACCATTAAGGCCCCCCAATAGTACAACTTTGCCCAAGATCAATATCTCTTAATAGAGAGATCAAATATCTCTTTTTGGTGGTAAACTTGGTATTTCCACAAATACATCTGCATACTCCTCTAGCACTAGAAATTCCTCAAGATTGGGATTATGCACTTTCTTGTTTCTTTCACATGAGCTACATACAATTGACACCCTTTCCTGAAGCATCTCTTTAGCTGTAAGAATGAAATCTCCTTTATAGAAATGGGTCTTGGAATGCCTTTCATTGTACTATGCTTTCCTTCTTCATCAAGACGAGTGAAAGTCTTATTATGACATTCTAAGATATCATGATGTGCATCTGACCGGTCCCATCCAATAAGAACATCAATTGAACCAAGTGATACTATGTTCAGGTCTACAATAGTGTTGACACCATCCATATCTAATGGGCAACCTTTGACAATCTCACTAATTTTCCTTTTAGTTTCAACACTCAATTGAACCAACCATGATTTCTCATGCTTACTTCTTTTCAAATGAAATCTTTCAACCAAATCAAGGGTAATGTAACTTTGACTTGCTCATGAATCAATTAAAAATGCAATAGGTTGATTGGTAATCTTACCTTCAAGCTCAATCATGTATAACTAATGGTTTGCTTGTCGATTTTATAGGGCATCATATATTCTTGGGATTTTCTTGCCCACATCTTCCACTGTAGTTGTGTCCTGTATGTTGTGCACGTTCCTCATTTTGCCTTCCTTTTGAGGGAAATCTCTGTACAAATGGTTTCCTTCACATCCCTAACATTTTATTGGATGCCTTGCCCTTTTTCTAAAGGATTCCACCATCTTAGATCCACTCTAAGATGGTTGGCTCTGTTGATATGTATTAGGATTGTTCTTGAGGAAAGGAGGTTGAAATCCTTTCTTCCTTTGATCTTGCATGTCCTTTTTTCTTATCTCTCCAAGACTTCTGAAAATTTGCTTAGACTTTGCTCTAGTCATACAAGTAGTTGGCCTTCTTGATTGTCTCTTAAAGAGTCTTAGGTTCACAAAACTGAATTTTATCTTTGTTGAATGCAGACAACCTACTTAGGAACCTCTACATTTTTTCCTTCTCATCTTTGATATAGCTAACATACCTCAACAACTCCAAAAACTTCTCATATTCTTCCATAGTCATATTTTCCAACTTGAGTTTAAACACTCTTGCATCTTCTTATCACAATAGAGCTAAGAAAGATACTACTGCTAGAAAGACTTCATGATTTGCTTCAAAGATATCCTCCTCTCATCAATGTGATTAACTTGCTTTAGCTAGTCCCAACAAATAGAAGCTTTCCCTTGTAGGTTGTATATGTCGATTCTGGCTTCTAGATTGGATGAAAAATTATGTAGTTGAAAGTAATTCCTTATTCCCAACAACCAGGCTTCAACATAATCTCCCTTCTTGTTTTGACCATCAAAAGTTGGTGGCTTGATCTCCTAAGCTCTCCTTGCAACTAGTTTTTCCCATACCTTCTCCTTTGATGTCTAAATGGAGACACTTTTGGGTCGCTTTGTGATTCTTTGGATGCATATGGCTTTCTCGTTGAATGTTTTGGTGACTAATGCTGCCTTCGAGTTTCGGTTGCACTTTTTGAGTGCCTGGATCCTCCATGGCTTCCACTTCTTGAATGGATTCTACCTCCTTCCTCTTACCTTGAACTTGATCTATTCTTCATTTGCTTTTGCAAATGATTTAAGCTCTGTAGTCGCTGAGTGTTCAACAAGTTTTGCTTTTGTTGAGATTTCAACATTCTCTCATTATCAACTCTACCACTTTGCACCCCCATCTTTAAGCTCCTTATAGTTTCTACCAGCTATATTGACTCCATTCTCTTTCTATGCTTGTTAGACTTTGTCTCTTCTACGTTGATATTCATGCCTCTAACTTCTTCTTCATGGATGTTAGGTCTTTGTCCATCTTCCATGTCTCCTCTTCAATAATATTTTTCAATTCTATCATTTACTTGTCCTTGCTATAGCTTTGACTTTGCAAGAAGTGTGCATACCAATAAAACTATTAGTTACATCTCAATTCTAGGTTCATAGCATTTTTTTTCAATTGTTGGTATTTATGCACTTCGCTAGTTTTATCAAATCAAGGCTATTGCCTTGTTTCTTCTCAAGTTTTGAAGAATCTTAAAGCACTTCTTCAAGATTTGATCCATCAAAATTATTCCCCTATGAATTAACCTTCTAATGACTACACCCATGGCTAGTTTGGGCTTCTAATCTAGAAGTTATGGCCCTTTACAGTCCTTTCTCCTCGTGGACATTTTGTTAAACATTTAGCCTACAAACTGCATTTTCCCAAAATTTTCACAGAGCCAACTCTCAAATTCAGGAACTTCTTTATTTATGCCTCCATAAGCTACCCAAATACTTTGATAGCCTTCCAATCTGGTAATTGCAACACTTAATTCAAAATTTGCAAGCTTTAAACACTATTTTCCCCAATTATTCTCGTGGAGGAATTTCATCAAACACTTGTCACACAAATTGCAGTTTCTTCATATACAGTTGACTTCTGGCTAATACAACCCCAATGCTATAACCAATGGCTCTTATTGCATTATGTAATGTACCCAATATCTTGTGTGCACTTTGAGGATATATGGTTCTCTTTTAACCGCCCAAATTCACATTAGGGTTTCAAATATTATACCTATGTATAGTATTCTAGGCAACTTTTTCAGTTTGAAAAATCATACATATAGAAATGTAGATTAAAAAACATATAATTTACTATTAAAATTGGTAAATTTTGGTGAATATTATCAATTTAATCATAAATATGTAAAAAATAGGTGAATTTTTAAGCAATTGGCGAATATTTTTTTTTCTTTAGAAAATGGCCAAAAAGTAACCAATGGGCAAAATTTCACCTCTAAGAAATACCCTGATTCCCTCAAACTTTTTTGCTATGATACCATATCTCATTGTTCCGTTATTAACTAATTATCATATGCAAGCATGCTAGTACAGATTTATGCAACATAATGAAACCATTCAATTATCCATGAGACCATAATTTATAAATGTAGGCTAATACAAGTAGTTAGAGCTGAACAAACTAGAAATTAATTCAATCCATGACATAAACCATAATAATTCAACATTAATTCAACACAATTTCATTAGTATATTGATGAACACTTATTTGTTTCGAGATTGTCCACCAACTGGGTGCAAAAGAAGGATGTTCCAGCCAACCGTAGGCTCCTTGTTGCAGTAGTTCTCTTTGCAATATAGGCCACCCTTGAGTTGAGGCTATGAATCCACAAGGGAAAACTCTTCCTATGGCTGGCTCTAATTCTCTTCTTATAGCCCAATTGCTAGGTTCATAGCCAATAATTAGACTTACAACTATCCCAATCCACAACCCTCTTCCTCATTAGCCTACACAACCCAAAGAATGGGATCCCCTTCTCTTCTCTATAGTCCCTTAAACTATCCCACTTCCCTCTAGGGATCCAACACACGTTGGCCAGAAATCTCATTGTTGGGATTCCATGGATTATCAACTATACAACCATAATTCTCTTATAATTCGTGGCTATAGCTTTTCATAATTGGATTACATTAAACTCATGGTAGTTCGCTCAAAGATAAGTCTCATGATTCCCCCCAACTGAATGATAGTTCGCATGGTAATTCAAACTTTTGATAATTTGGGCTCTTGGTTAATTCAAATGGCACCCAAGAAAATTTGAAATTTTCTTTTCATTCGCTTGCATGGAAAAAATATATAGCTTAAGTTTGCATTGCATGAAGGGGCCACGTATCCTTATGGAGAACCATGTACCTCCTTCATGCACTAACCCCCAAGTCTTAATAAAATAGATATTAATTAATAATTGAGGAATGTAATTAAGGTTTCAAAAACTTGGGGTTAAGTCACTTACTAAGGTCCTTTTCCTTAGCCTACTTAAGCCCACTTGTCTTTTACCTCCTGTGGAGTCACAGTCCCTATTCTTTTGTCCTTCTTTTCTGTAGCCTATGATGGTGTTTTTTTAATTATATCATTGAATGCACAATCTTACATATTACATCGTTCGATTTTTAGCCATTCATCATATACATACACAATACTAATTTGGAAATCAGAACTAGGGTATTACAAACCATGTTCCAAACCTTAGCTTTGAGCTATTAACAATCATTTGAGTGAAGATGCGAAACATTTAACTTAAAAGGAAGGGAGGTAGATAGGACAACATCCTTCCCCTAAGGTCATAGCAATGTGATGGGAAGATGATTAGAACTGGTGTACCGTTGTGCCTCTATGCGTTTCCACCTTCTAGGATGCATAAGGGATAAACCCTCACTAGGTGCATACACCTTATCCAACCTAGATTGTATCCTTTGCACACCTCTCTTTTTATTTGACCAAGTGAACCATCCTCCGGTGGTGTTGGGATTTGCATAAAGCCCATGTTTCTCTTTCCTTTCCATTGACAATGGAAGCACACCCCCCTTCTTTGTTTCCCTCCCACTCCACCATATTAAAGCCACTAAGAAAATCCCATTTTGCCCCAAGCAATGCATTGACCAACCAATGGCACAAAAGGAATTTGTCCAATGTTAGATTACAAGCATAAATGGAACATAAACCATTTACACATCCTACTAGTGCATAAGTAACACATAAACATTAGTTATTAAGATCCGACCCATCCAATGTTAGGAAAAGCACCAACTGTCCTCCTAAATCCCCTATAAGAGTTGGGCATGAGAAGGCCATGACTTATAAGTATGCAGTAGCCCCTTCAACAATAGAATCTTTGATCAGATGGTAATCAATAATTCTTTTGGAGCATTGGATAGGAATGGCCTTGTGATGAGATAAAGATTGAGCTATGTTCATGGAATGCAAGGGGGATGACACTTTCCTCCAAGAATATATTTATTAGGGACTTAATCTTTGATTTGGGTCATGATGTTATTTGTTTATAGGAAGTCAAAACCTTAGGTTTTGACCTTTGGTCTTAGAACTTAGAAGTCTTTTTTCCAGCAAGGGATGTTTTGGTCTACCAATCATGAGCATAGTACAGGAGGTCTAGTCATTGGTGTGGCCCTGCAACCTCCCAAACCTGCACTTCAAATGTAACAAAGTCCCTTAGCAAAGTGTAACTCTAGGGGTACTTAGGAAGATTTCCCAACGTCACCACAACAATACTTCCTCTTGCTTTAGGCCAGTCCTTTTCTTACACAAGTGGGAAAACCTTAGAATGAGATAGATGGTGGAATTTACCAAGCCCCTTGCTTATCTAATTTGGGCTATGGAGTTAAGTCAATGAACTAGAGGGTTTAAATATGATGAAGATGCAGAGTTAGGCTATTAACAATATGCTTTAACCAACCACATGGATATTTTCAACATGTAGAAATGAAAAGGAGGGCCCTTCTAAAGACACCTCACAACAATTGTAGAATAGCCAAGTATAACGTGCAACCATGAACATGAAAAGGGACAGAAACAACCTCTTAGTATGTAAGAATAATAGTAGCAATATCCATTAATGAACAATGATTACAACCTAAGTCACTGGGTTTGCCTTGTTAAATTTGGCAGCATCGATAGTGATTCTCCAATGAGAGGCCATATGGGTCACCCTGAGGCTAGCCAAGGAGAATTGGAGAATCAACCAGTCTTGTGAGGTATTGACAAAAGCCAGGGGGAATGTACAACCTCTGTGAGTCAAACCAAAAGTTAGGACAAACAACATGCTATATGATCTTGTAAGTCAAGATGTAAGTCTAATGCAAAAGTCAGGGGGAATGTACAACCTCTGTGAGCATAGACAATCTAGTGCAAAAGTTAGGGGGAACGTACAACCTCTGTGAGCATAGACAGATTAGTGCAAAAGTCAGGGGAACATACAACCTCTGTGAGCCTAGTCAAGCCTTGTGAGCCATGAGCAAAAGTTAAGGCATCTAGCAAAAGTTAGGTTGAACATAAAATTCCTATGAGCTAGAAACAAACAATCTTCTTGATATTGCAAATGATGCAAATGTATTGATCTAGTGCGTTGGCACATGTAACATTATCCACCATGAAAAAATTCGAATTGCCATGTAATAAGTCGAGTTGAATGTTAAGGCTGAGTTGTCAAACTCAAGCAGTAAAAGTCAAAATTGCATGTCTAGGTCAAAGTCAAAGTTGTCAAGCATGTTGCATGTTGAGTTGCATGTTGCATTCATGATGACGAGTTGCATGCATGCATGTCATGTGCATGCTGAGTAGTTCACATGCATGTCCCATCAAGGTTGAGTCACTTGTTGTGTTGGCATGACATGCATTGTCAAGTCAAGGGTGAGTTGTAACTGAAGTGTAAAGTCAAGTTCTATTTTTGAACTCGTATCCAAGATCTATTTTCTGAAGTGTAAAGTTGAGTTATGAAAGCATGCATTCAAGCTTCTAATTCGAGCCTTCTTCCTTCACCTCTCCATGCCTTTATATGAAGAGGTCGACCCTCATTCTACACACAAGGTTTTGGAGCGTGTGGGTGAGCAGCAAGTGTGTTATGCTGTGTGAGGGAGACAGATCTAGCTTGCTGCACATATATCAGTTAGCAGGAAACGCATTTTAGAGTTAGCAGGCAGCGCATAACAGTGTTAGCAGGAAGCTTAAATATCAGTGTTAGAAGGCAACAATTCCTTTTGTTTGAGGGCAGCAAAATACACCAACAAGGCTGGTGTATATCAGTCCAGAAATAGGCAGCAAAGTAGTGCCTAGGCTGTGCAAAACCTCTTCCACAGTGCTGGTATATATCAGAGGTATTTATCAGCAGAGTTTCTAAGTCTTCTACAGGTCACACAATCACATCAAAGTCTTATTGGCAAGCTCGATCAGAGCAAAATTTCATGGCGGAATATTTGTAAGTGATCATACATTATTAATGCAATAAAAGGAGATTGTTTGCTGGGGTTTTTCTCCTTGTATAGGGTTTCCCCAGGGTACATGTGTTGTGATCTTGCATGCTGGTAAATTCTTATGATTATTGCTGTTCTGGTTTATGAATGATGTTAAGCTAAGTTCAAAGTACAGTCAAAATTCAAAGAATTACTTACAATTTACAATCAAGCTCAAAATTTAACATGCCTAAGTAGGAGCTTGAAGTTTGAATTATTCCGAATTTGAAAGCGTCCTAAAAATTCGCCGAACATTTATACCAGTTCGACACTGGGTACATGCTCTTCGCATTCCTCTAGGCCTGGGCTCTCATAGACTTTGGGTAGAGATGGACCACTAGATGGACCGACTAGACAGGATTTGTCAGCTATGCCAGCTATAGGAGGTAGAGACCGAGGAGAACTTCATCTTCCGGTGCCTTGTCTACTATGAGATCAGGGGGCGGTTTCATTGCTTATTCTGGGGGACCTAGACCCTCACAGGCTTCTTCAGGTATCCGGATTAGCGGTGTTTAGCGTTATACATACAGGAGACCCTCAGGCTCGAAGCCCATACTCTTCAGCCTCCTATGAGACTAGACCCTATTTGGCAGATCACCTCCTTCTTCTCGGTGTTACCCTCAGGAAGGGGCACTAAGAGACAGACCAACACCATTGCAGCCCTAGACTCCAGATCAATGCGGACTCATGGGATCTTTCCTCATCCCACGAGATTTCAACGACATAGTCAGACTAGATCCCCTGCTAGGAGATGGATGAGGTCCCCCAGACCTCGTTGGTGCACTACCTCTACTAGTTGGCAACGCAACGGGTGATCCAAGCACCCCACTAGGTCCCCCTCGGGACAATCGACTATACTCATCTTTCTTCATTCGACCTCAGTGTTGATATTATGGTAGCTGTGGGAGGTATTTACCTCCACGTGTGAACCTAACGAGAATAGAAGACTCCGGAAAGCAAGAATAAACCCTAATGAGTTGGCTAATAACCCTAGAAGTCTTGTCGGCTCAAGAATACAATTTATATTAGGTTATTAGCCTTCAAGAGAAGAAGTCAACCAGAAATAATAATAATATACTGAACAGACACATATCCAGAAGGAGAAATCGACCCCAACAAATCTGGCAGAACCAGTATAAATACAGGGCGTCAGTTCTCATTTTGACATATCTCAGAATTGCAGTTTCCCAGTTGATGCGCACTGCAGTTGCAGTTTGGTGCGCAGGTTTGGAGGAGGGTTGTAGGTGCAGCTGCAGCAACAGCTAGTTTTGAGTATTGGCTTGAATATCTCTTGGCTAGGGTTTGGGACTATCTGATCAGCTTTTGTGATGCACTATCCTTGGGGATTGATGCGCTACTCTTTGTTTGGCTATCTAGCCTAGGGTTTGCTTTCGGAGAAATTCTCAGTCAAGGTTAAGGTGCTCGGAGGGAGGCTTCGGCCTATGGTTGGGTGATGAAGGTATCGTCAATGGTAAAACGAGCACACCATCTTCTATATTCTAACAGGTTATGGGCCCACACCCCTTCAGTCAGCCTAAAAC
>SNQJ01S0080387.1:48477-60179 GCA_010110895.2 Picea sitchensis | reverse complement strand
CTTCACATGTTGTATTTCCCTTAGGCAATTTCATGCTTTCCTAGTTAGTGTTTCAATGCTTTCTTAGATTAGTTTGATTTCAGCAACATAGATTAGATTAGATTAGTTCTACTTCAGTCCTGCATATACAGTGCGTGTGCTTCCTTAGTCTACGTACCCCGGGTTGACAATTAAATGGTTGGGAAAGTACTACAACGTTATTATAACGACATATATTTCACCTAACACCTTGTTGGAGAAGTTGCACTGCTTATCTTGTTGAAGGTTGTCACGAACATGTGGCTGGAAGGGTTGGACAGTTTTAGCCAGTCTGGCTACATGAGATGCCTGTGTGCAGAAGGAATCTTTTCTCTTTGCTACAACCTTGTCAACCTGCTTGTGTTGGATAGAAGGTGCTTGGGGAGAGCCCATAGTGGTTGAAGTGTCCTTTTGTTCCCCTTTTGAACAGATTGTGAAGAAACTGAATTTTGCAGTATGAGATACTACGTTGCAGCACTGTTTAGGTGGAACAATAGTTGGAACTGCCTCTAGTATTTTGTAGAGATTACCCCCCAAAGTAACAATGACACTACGGGGTCGAGACTCGTAAACAACATGGCGTCTCCACATATATGGTTGGCCCAAGAGGACATCACATAATACCTCATTCTTGAAGGGTTGGATGTCATATGACAATCAACACTGTTGGCTGACACAGAGAACTCATCCTTGGAGAAGACACCTGATGTTGTATGGTTGCGGGTGTGTTGTTGTCGACAATCCCAACTATTTGACGACCTCTGTTGAGATGAGGTTCTTCTGGCTTCCACTATCAACAATGAAATGCAGCAGTGTCCCCTTCACCCACATCTGTGAATGAAAAAGGCACTCCCCCTCTTCAGGATCTGTTGGTTCTTCTGGTTGAATTGCTGCAGTTGTGACAATAGCAGTGGGGTCTGCATCAATGATCTGTCCTTTACCAATATTTTTAGAATCAGATTCTGAATCGGGGTAATACTGTTCCTTTATCGCATCCACAAAAAAATCCCAAGTGGGCTCGACCCCATATATTCCAGATTCCTCTGTGAACTTTTCTCCCAATACGTTTCCCACCAATGTTTGACATGAGGGAGAACTTTAAGGAGTGTGAAGGTGATATTTTCTTTGTCGGAAAAATTGTGAACAGAGAAATAACCTTCTAGCAAGTTTAATCATTTGTCTAGGGCTTTTGCATCTATTTGTCCTTCAAATACATGAATATCAAAATTAAATTGTACCTTGAAAGGTGAGGTGCCTTTGAAGTGGACGCTTGATGAAGATGCACCTGATGCTATCGGCAGGTGTTGAAGGATGTGGGAAAAATTCTCCATCATTTCGTCCCTCTGTCGTGTGAGAGCTTGCTCAAGCAACAGATTAATAGGATCGCCTGCTCTGTCGTGTTTCTTTTCTTCCGCCATTGAGGGTTTCTTGGGTGTGCGAGAGAGATTGTCCTCAAGAGATACAAGCTCAAGACCCAACTTGCTATACTCGGACCTCATCGAGGACATGCACTGAAAAATGATCAAGAGCAGACTGCTTTGATACCACTGATTCAAATTATTTTCGACATGAAATGAGAGTGGAGATATAATAAAGAAATGCATAGAGATATCACAGATATCCAATAATATAACATAAATGTATCAGAGATGAAACCATAAACACAGAGATACAATAATACACGATTTCTATTAATCAAAGAAATGTACAGAGACTGTAAAAATACAGAGTGAAAGACTCGCTAGAATGGTGGCAGCTTATCTCTGAGAAGAGATGTGATGACTACTCGCATTCGCAAGAAGATCATTACAATGAGGTTCTAAAGGCATTTTTACAATAAAAAGGAATGCAAAAAATCCTAGACATCCAAAAACCTAACTCTAGGAGATGAAGCGCCAAAAGTCACGTGGGCCCCGTTTGGGTAAGTTAGTACATCAACTTCTCAGGGTTGTAACTTTTGCATACGATCTTCATTTTGGGCGCATGATAGCCCGTTGGAAAGGTATCATTGAGGAGATTCATTTTGGGGGATCAATTATGCCTTTGTCTATAACTGCGAATCTCTATCTCGAAAAACCTTCATTTAGGCCCTCAAAATGGCCCCGGAAATTAAAAATTGCTAAAAATAGTAAATTACCAAAATTGCTAGAAAATTGTTTTGAACCAGTTGGAAAAGGTGGGTGGCCACCGATATCCACCTGGATCATTTGCACAAGACTATATATTTCACATGCAGTGGGAGTTGTGAACAGGTATATGAACAATCCAGGTAAAGAACATTGGGAGGCAGTAAAGTGGATTCTCAAGTATTTGAGAGGTACTGCTACTCGTGCATTATGTTTTGGAGGTTCAGATACTTTTCTTGAGGGATATGTTGATTCATATATGGAAGGTGATAAATACAGCAGGAGGAGCACCACATGGTATGTTTTTACTATAGGTGGAACAACAGTAAGTTGGATTTCGAAACTACAAAAGGTTGTTTCACTTTCAACAATAGAGGCAGAGTATGTTGCTGCTACAGAGGCTAGTAAAGAGATGATTTGGTTACAGAGGTTTATGGAGGAATTGGGAAAGAAGCAGGAGAATAACAGGTTGTACTGTGATAGTGAGAGTGCCATTCATCTTGAAAAGAAATCATTCTTCCATTCAAATACTAATCATATACAGTTGAGGTACCACTTCATATGATCCGCCTTGGAAGATGGAAATTTGAAGTTGGAAAAGATACACACTAGCTAGAATCCTGCAGACATGTTAACAAAGCGAGTAACCAGGGAAAAAATGAGTTCCTACTCAGTTTCATTTGGTCTTCAAGAATGAAGATGAAGATGAGAAATTTTCTAGTTCCAACAAGGTTCAAAGTCCAGCATATACAACAACGATGGAGTTGTTGAGATCAGTCTCCAAGTGGGAGATTGTTCATTGTGGAGCCTGATTATCTTGCTAATTTAGAGGTCTTTTGTTTTCATCCATGTTTATACCCCATGAAGTATTTACACCCCAGAAGTATGTACACTCTTCCACGCAGGGGAGTGCAGAGGGGGATTACCCCCTCTATGGGGTCCAGGGGCAAGTGGGCCCTCGAAGCAAAAATTGCCTTGTAAATGTATATTGTAATTTCATTGTAAATATGGACTGTTCATTTTAAGGTCACAGATCTAACGGTATAAATTATGTTAATGTTTTTTTCCCTAGAAGAAAACCCTCTGTTATGAGGGAAATGTATTGTGGCTATGCATTATGGCGAATATTGTATTCTGAGATAGGAGACTGTGAGAGAAATAAGAGGAAGTTACAATGGGTTTGATGTAGGTTGCATCCCTTCATTTGCTGAATAATAATAAAGGAAGGACCTGGCAATTTCTGTGGTGGACATAGCCCACACAGGGTGAACCACATATATCTGTGTCTTTATTGTATTGTGTATCTTTTGTGTTTTATTTCTACATTTGTTTTATTTTATTGCCCCGCGATCCTATTTTTCTAACACTCGAGTCCAACATCTTCATTTACTGATGTTAATCAGAATCAAGACTTTCTTTAAGCTACACATTCTAAAACCTGATCCTATCTCGCTGACGTTGAAAAGTATCAAGGATCGAAGATCAGCGATGAACCTACCCAAGTGCTCCCAGATCGACTCTCTCAAAAAAGTCTCGATGCCGAAAGTGTATCGGGGATCGGGGATATGTTTATTGCAAACAAAAATGATTTTTTTAACCCTAGATTTTCCCAACCCCAATAAAACGCATCAGTCATCGACTATCAGTGATTTTTTTATGGATTTTTTCAATGTATATCCTTCTCGTATTTTGCTGAAGCCAATGGGGATCAACTATCTCCTGAATTTTTTTGGTGAATAAATTACGCAAACCTGCTCCGCCTTCTACCAAAACTGATGATGCATCGATGATCAGAGACTATTAGAAATGTGTGGCCACTTTACCTTCTTAAATTTTTCCGACGTCGAACACAAGTGCGTTAGGTGCAATGTTAGCTACAGATTCTTAGTTAGGATGTCAAGTTATTTTAGACACATGGTTTCATATAACAAGTTAAAACACCCTGAATTGATTGATAAGAGTCATGAAAACAAAACAAAATAAACCTCCCCCCCATGTGAACTCAATTTAGACAGTAAAAGAAAACAAGTGGTACCCAAAAGTGATAAAATTTCATAAGGCTTTTAGGGTGTGTTGAGTGCTCAACAAATGGTGATTTACTGGGTGAACACAGAATATATGTTCCTTTCCCAGTATTAGCTGATGCAGAAGTGGGTTAAGAACCAAGTTGGTTTTGTTTTTATTATAGTCTCTTCTATCCTTGCGTTTAAAATTCCCCCGGTTCGTGAATCTGGGCCCACCTGTGGGGTTTCAACCTTTATTCCACCTTTTTTCCCTTTGACCATGACCCACGCCCCTTTTGACAAGAGTTTAGTAAAGAATTCACTATCCCCAGGCATTTTAGTTATCACCATTCACTTGTTGTGGTGTTGCTCTGCTGCCAGCGAGCATCCATAGCCCCGACGGAGTCACTCTAATGTCATAGACCTTGCTCCGCTACCAACGAGCATCCATTTCCCAATGGAGTTATCTGCATAACCTCTCCTACTTCATGTTCATTTGATATAATTGATTTATTTTTTGTAGAGATGCCTTGAGTGAGTGGGAGAGGAGGACATATGTTATCTGCAAGATGAGGTGGTTAAGGTGAAATTTTTCCTAACTCTGTCTTGAGGTACATGTGGTCCTTTCCAACTTACCATATTTCCCTTTAGGTTTTACCAGACCACCAGACATAAACTTCATCATTTTCCAAGGTTGTTTATTCGCAAAGATTAGATACAGATATCTTTTAAGAAAAAAAAAACATTTTGCCCAACGTTTCTTGTATTGCATGTAAGCATGAGACAGGAACAGAGTTCTTTGCACCTTATTGATTAAGGTCAACCAATGCCTTGCGAAACACAATGTTATTGCACAAAATACCACACAAAAGAGAAGCATAAATAAATGACTCTGCAATCAACCTACCTAACACCTACAAAATAAAATAACATAAAAACACACACATTTTTTTTTAAACAAAAACATTGTTTTAGGGCTTGGCCATTCACTGAGAGGGCGTTGAGTTCCCCCCTTAGATTTTGCAACCAATACGTGCCTGCCCCAAGTTTCTCGACTACCTAGAAAGGTCTGAGCCATAGACTATGAAACTTTGAATGTTTTCCCTTTGGTTCATTTTCTCTATCCCATTTAAGGACTAAGTCTCCTCCTTCAAAATTCTTCTCCCTATCCTTATGCTTGTCAAACCACCTTTTAACTATCTGCTGATGAGAGACAAACTTTGATTTTTCTTTATCCATTTCTTCTTCCAACATGAGGAGGGTATCAGTTCTCTGTTGAATAACCGATGAGGGTTGTCCTGTAGATCCCTGATCAAGCTGAAGAGATGGAAGGTATAGCCCGTTCAGGAGAATGGCTTCTTGTCCGTATACCAGAAAGTATGGGGAGTTGCCTATAACTTCCTTGGGTGTTACCCTATCGACCCATAAGGAATTATGAAGTAAAATATGCTAATTCCTCTGATTTTCTACAACTTTGTTCTTGAAGATCCTCACTAGGTTCTTATTGGTTGATTATGCCACTCCATTTCCCTATGGATAGTAGTTTGCAGAGTATCTGATTATGATTCCTTTATCTAGAGAAAACTTTGTTAATAGAGTGGAAGAAAAGTAAGTGGCATTGTCAAAAACAAGAATGGAAGGCATATCGAACCTTGTGATTAGTTGTTATTCTATGAATTGGATTACCACCTTTTCATTTACATGATTAAGAGGGATGGCCTCTGCCCATTTCATGAAATATTTTGTTGCGGTTAGTATGTATCTATTTTTTTTTTAATAACTCGGGGTAATATCCCCTATGACATCTAACCCCCATTGCTCGAATGGTCTGGATACGACCACTAGCTGGTGTGGGACAACTTCTCTCTTTTCCCTCCCTGTGCTTATTTGACAAGTTTTATAGTTTCTAGCATATGTATGAGCGTCTCTAAACAGAGTAGGCCAGTAATAGTCGGCTCTCAGTATCTTGTGAGCGGTGGTATTCCTCACAAACTATCCACCTGCAAGACCATCATGGAGCTCCTTCAGAACATTGTCTGTGTCTTCACGTTCGAGACATATCAAAAGTACCCCATCATAATTTACGTGAAATAGCACCGAATTATGAGGCGATATTGTGCCGATTTTAGTCTGAGAAGTCTCCTTTTCTTAGGGTTCATGTTTTCTAGGCACACCTGTTATGCAAGAGATAGGTTATTTTTCCATACCAAGACTCATGCCCTAGGGAAACATACAAAGCTTCACTACACCATAATGTCAATTCATTCTCCCACATGGAGTCTTCATTTACTTGGTCTTGGGCTTCAGCGGCTAGTTTACACAATCCCTGTCCCTTAACCAATTTGGCAGGTTTTATATCTAAATCAAATTCTTGGACAACTGCCATCCAATTTCCTCTTCTTTACCCCATCTCATGTTGAGTGAATAGGGATCAGACTGTTGGATTATGCACAATGACTTTGGTGTGTTTTTTTAGGATGTAAGATCTGAAATGTTTTACTTCTTTGTATACCGCATAAGCTTATTTGTCTATAGCAGGTTAATTTAGTTTGGCTCCTTGAATATTAGTGCTCATAAATGATATCAGGGCCTCATTGTTGTCATCATCCTTCTAAGTTAATACTGCAGCTAAAGATTGGTTGAAGGCAAAAGTATAGAGGAAAAAATCTTTGCTAAAGTTGGGACTTCACAACGCCGAAGCTTGAGCTATTGTAGTCTTAATATTGTTGAAAGAACATTTCTGTTCATCATCCCACTTAAATTCAACATCTTCGTGGTTCATTTTTTGTAAGGGCTTGATAGTTTCAGCGAAATTGGGGGTGAACTTCCTCACAAAGTTGATTTTCCCAAAGAAGGATTTCATAGCCTTTTTGTTGTGGGGTAAGGGAAGCTAAGATATTGCCTTAATTCGTTCTAGGTCTATGTGAATTCCTGCTTGAGATATAATATGACCTAGTAATTTCCCTTCCTCGACACCAAAAATAGTTTTCTTAGGGTTTAAAGATATACTGTATTTTATACACCTTTCGAAAATCTGAGTTAGATGTTGGATGTGATCTTCTCTATTCTTTGAATACGCAGTCACATCGTCCAAATAGATTACTACACATGTGTTTATTAATCCTCGAAAAGCCACGTCCATGGCCCTCTGGAAGGTTTCCCCTGCGTTAATTAACCCAAAGGGCATGCATTTATAAGCAAAGGTTCCCCACTTGGTTCGGAAGGTAGTTTTCAATTGGTCTTCCTCTGAAATTAGAACCTGCTTGTAACCTGAAAAACAGTCTAACAGGGAGAAAATATCAGAACCAGACACTGTCTGCAAGAGATGTTCCATTGATGGGACTGGGTAGTTGTCCTTTTTTTATGCTCTGTTAAGGTTTCTGAAATCCACACACAGGTGGATTTCCCCATACTTTTTCCTGACAGAATTTTTTTTTGCTACCTAGGAAGAGTGTCTAACCTGAAAGATAATTTTAACATCTAGTAATTTCTTTAACTCCTGACACATGAGGGGTTCTAAGGATGGGTGGTACTTCTGGAGCTTCTGTTGGAAGGGTTTTACTCCAGGTTTTAACGGGATTGTGTGTTGGATAATGCAAGTGTCATAATTTTTCAGATATCGGTAGGACCATGCAAAAACATCTTGATATTCTATGAAAAGCTTGAGATAGGCTTTCCTTTCTTCTTTAGACACTGTCTTGCCTAGATTTATATTTTTAGGGTTTTTCGGGGTTCCTAGGTTTATAGTCTCGTACATGGGACATGGGGTCCCTGTTTTTGTGTTTGTTGACCCTTTAAATATCTCCCTTAGGTCAAATAGATTCTCTAGATTGGCTACCCATTTTGGTATCGTGTGAAACCTTGGTTTGTTAGTTGAGTGATCTATTTCACCTCTTTGTTCACGGGGATCAATTTCTACTAGTTTCTCTTGGAATACTTCATCGTCAATAGATAGGTCTTTTAAATTTTCCTGATTGGTTAGGAAGTTCATAATCTACTCATCTCCTTCAAATACCTTCCAATTAGAAATATTGTTGGGAACTGATGGTTTGTAGAGTAGGTCCACAGTAAAATTGGAGGCTTCATCGTCTTCTAAAGGGAATAGCCTCGAGGCAGTAGTGGCTAGGGAATCAACAAGAGTATTCTTTGTTCCGGGGATCGCTATAACATTGAAGGCCTCAAAATGTTCTATTATCCTGTGCACTTCCTGTTGATAATTCCTCAGGTGGGGAGAGTTGCAATGTATAGTATTCTTTACTTGCCTAATGATAATTTCAAAGTCCCTAAATTTTTTTAGTTCTTTAACATTTAAGTCTATGGATTTCTTTAGTATTTGCACTAAAGATTAATACTCGACAGTACTATTAGTGCATTCAAATTCTAGTCTGCAGGAAAAGAAATTTGATTTCCCATTTGGGTCAATGAGAATACATCCTGCTTCCAACCCTTCTTGTGATTTAGACCCATCAAAGTACAGGGTCTATACTTGTGAGTGAAAATCATCTGCTTCTCCATGCCTACTAAATTCCTCCTCTCCACCTAATTTTTATGTCGTTTCCAATAGAGGTTCTTGACAAAAGAGGGTTTCTTCCACCGCTACTGGTAGATTTACTTGAAAATCCATTTTAGAGTTTTGAGTAAGAGGTACATCAGATGAGAGAGGGGAGAAATTGCTGAAATAGGAATCTCAGGAGTAGTTTCCTAGCACGAGGAAATATGACGATGAGGGTTCGTTGAGGGCTTCTATATCGGTGATAGTATGTTTGAGATACCTTTCCCTATCGATCCTAATCCTGTTTGCATGTCCCTTTAATGGAAACCAGAGGTGAGGCCAGTCTATGCTAAAATATCCATTCAACTTCTCAGACTAATATTGACTAAGTAGAAGTCCATAAGCTTCTGGTATATCTACTACAATGATGTCAATTACTTGAACAAATTTCGGGTGTGTAGCCATTATGATCATGACATCCTTGAGTTCTCCAATAAATTTCACCTGAGTTATGTCTAGTTGTATAACATGTTTACCACTTTTGAGTAGGACTGTGTTTAGTTTCTTGCAGATAGATAATGGAATAACATTAGAGGATGCCCCTGAGTCAACTAAAAAATTATGGAGGTTTCTGTTGAATACTTCAAACGTTAGAAGGAATGATGGGACAAAAGGCTTTCCTTTTTTATCTACAGAGCAAGCGTTCACATTTGGTTTATTTTTTAGATCTGTGGGAGCTAGATTTTCCCCTTGGTCAGTGCTTGTCATGGGGGTTTCTACTGACTTCAAGGCTTGTAACAGAAAGTCCTTTTGCTGGGGAACTCTGCACATGTCCATGACCGATACATTTGCTTTAAATATTTTTAAATCCTCTACTATTTTGTAGTCTATCTTGGGCGATTCTTGCGTATGGATGTTTATAGGATTTCTTTGGGAGACAAAAGGTGCTTTTGGGTAATCGGTTGTTTGCTTTCCTCTCGAAGTGTGGGAAATGGTAAGATCATTTGAGACCAGCTAACTCCTACTTCGCGTTTTCACAGCCAAAACCTCAACGGGTGGTTCTTGAACCTAAAATATATCATCGGAAGGAATTGGCAAGTCAGAATCCCACAACAACATGGTTGTTTCTTCCGATGGGTCAACTTCCTCCTGATCAAAAATATTGACCGTTGAGCTGCTTGATTGTTCAGTAAGGGAAACTTAATCTAGGAATCGATTGGCCATCAAATTCATGGCATGCACCCATTGTGGATAGTCTCTTTCGGAATGTTTCTCTTGATGATAGGTGCAGAAAGAGTCGGATGCTACATTGCCCAGGTCATTGTTTAAGTTGGTTGGGGGAGGTTAAATTGATTTGAACGGTGGGTTTCTCTTAAAAAAGGGTTTATAAGGCCTTTGGCCTTGGTTTCCTTCCCCTACACTTCTTTTCATGTCCATGTTTTCATTTGACAATTTCTTTATCATCCGTTGTAGGTCTTCTATGTCTCCACTTCCCTTTTTGGGACATTGTTCTATTTATTTTCCTGGGGGTCTAATCAACAAGAGTCCCCTCTCGGGTGGAGGTTGAGCTTACTTCTTAACTAGTGAGACTTGGCCCTCTTTACATCCCTTCATTTGGAATTCAATTTTCTTTGTTTCCTTGAAATTTTCAGCAAGGGTATGCTTGGAAACCCTTTTTATGAACATGGAAATAGAAACAGGGAGAGAATTAGCATATACCTCAATTTGAAACTCTTGAGTGGGTTTAGCTTCGGGTTGAAATTTGTTCAGGATAGTGGTAAATCGTTGATTGAAGTCTTTGACCTTTTATTTTGAAATCATGGTGGCGGAGAATAGTTCATCCATTAAAGCTCCTGTAGTTGTTTCTTCTACAAATTTGTCTAAAAATTCCTTTTGAAACTTTGTCCAACTAGTTATGGATCCTACATGCAAGCTAAAATACCACGTGGAGGTTGAATTCTCAAAGGTATAGGAAACAATACTACATACTACATCCTCATGTTGGACATTCATCAGTCTAATAGCTAGTATGAAACATTTAATATGTGTTGGTTGTGGAGCCCGATTATCTTCTTGATTTAGAGGTCTTTTACTTTCAGCCGTGCTTATACCCCATGAAGTATTTACACCCCAGAAGTATGTACACTCTTCCATGCGGGGGAGTGCAGAGGGGGGGTACCACCTCTACAGGGTCCGGGGAGGCTATCCCCCCAGCTGGGGGCAAGCGAGCCCCCAACGGAGGTTCAGGGGTGAAGCCCCCGAAGCAAAAATTGCCTTGTAAAAGTATATTGTAATTTCATTGTAAATCTGGACCGTTCATTATAAGGTCGCAGATCTAACGATAGAGATTATGCTAGGGTTTTTTGCCCTAGAAGGCAACCCTATTTTATGAGGGAAATGTATTGCGGCTATGTAGGTTGGTGAGTATTGTATTCTGAGAGAGGAGACTGTGAGAGAAAGAGAGGAAGTTACAGTGAGTTTTGATATAGGTTGTATCCCTTCATTTTGATGGATAATAATAAAGAAAGGACCTGACAATTTCTCTGGTGGACGTAGCCCACACTGGGTGAACCACATAAATTTGTGTCTCTCTTGTATTGTGTATCTTCTGTGTTTTGTTTCCACATTTGTTTTATTTTATTTCTCCAAGGTCCTATTTTTCTAACCACTGGTATCAGAGCGTAAGGTAACTCGCAGAAAAAGAGGGTTCCTGGTTTGAGTGGGAGCAATGTCGGAAGATGGAAAGTTTAGGGTCGAGAAATTTAACGGCCAAAAATATCAATTATGGAAGATGCAGATGGAAGATTATTTATATCAGAAGGATCTATTCCTACCATTGAGCGGAGTAGCAAAGAAGCTGACGACCATGAAGGACGAAGAATGGGAGATTCTTGACAGAAAGGTTTTAGGAACGATACGGCTGAGCCTTGCAGCGTCGATGGCTTTCAATATTTCGAAAGAAAAGACAACGAAGGGTTTGATGGACGCGTTGGGCAAATTGTATGAAAAACCCTCGGCGTCGAATAAGGTATTTCTAATGAAGAGATTATTTAATATGAAGAT
>SNQJ01S0080387.1:37281-48467 GCA_010110895.2 Picea sitchensis | reverse complement strand
GGACGTAGCCCACACTGGGTGAACCACGTAAATCTGTGTCTCTCTTGTATTGTGTATCTTCTGTGTTTTGTTTCCGCATTTGTTTTATTTTATTGCTCTGTGGTCCTGTTTTTCTAACAATATGGTCTTTAGGCAATCCGGAGGTTTCAGGGTCAAACTTAGGAAGTAACTTTTTTGGATGTCGAGGGAGGTTATGTACCCACTGGGGGATTTCTAGGGCATCTTTGGCCAACCAAGGTTGATTTTTTTGAGGTGGGTTTCCCCTTTCTTCATTATGATCATTTTTATCCTCCATGTCATTCGAATATGAAGCTAAGCGATCCGAGTTGAACCCTTCCTTGTCAGATTCAAAATCATTGGGCTGAGAGTAGTTACCAGTTGGTGTTTTGGGGATCAGATTAAGGGGATGTTCGATCTTGGTGAGGTTGAAATCTATCAGGTCTTCTACTGTGTGAACAAAAACCTGGTCAAGGGTGTCAACCACTAGTCTGCTTACTTGTTTTTTACAAGGAAGTAACGAAGCTAAAGGTAATGATCCAATTTGTCGAGCGTAACCTCTTGTGATTCTTTTGAACTAATTCAACTCCTCATGGGGAAGAGAGTAAGGTATTTCAGGGAATAGATGTTCTTCCTCTTGCTGTGGTGATTTACTCATTTCAGGAGTACTCAGTGTATGTGGGTTGTCTTGAGAATGACTAGCCATGCATGTGGGTTGTTTTGAATCTACAGGTTGTGCGAAATATTATTAGCCATTCATTCAACAGGCCCTCCTTCTAGCGCCAATTTTGTTGAGGGTCCTAAATACCTTTAACTCAAAAACATGAACCAAACCCACCACAGAGGCCAAATTAGACTCTGTAGTGTTTGATGGTGGAATGGTTCTCCAGATCTTTCGATTCGACCAATTTATCGATGGGATTTACGTAATGATTTACAAGACATCTTCTTGTGAAAGTTCCTCCTTCAATTTAAATGTTCTCCTTTTGTCTTTTCTTTTATTAGATAGGTCTTATCAAAATATGTGTGTTGGTATAAACTAGCTGGTAAAAGGGGGGGGGGGTTCTTAACTACCGAAGAATGATGAGCTTGGGATAACCCTTTTGCTCAAGCATGCAGACAAAGATATTTACACCTGTGACAAACCTAGTACTAATACATTAACTTGCCGGTATTTAAACTATTGACTAAGATACAATTATTGAAATAAGACATACATGCAATAAAATGATGGAAATAAAAATAGTTTCCTTATCTCTAACATTAATCACACATTAACACAATGATTTGATTTCATCTTTAGAGACAAGAGCTACAAAAAATATTGAAACAACTAACTTATCAATAGATTCAGAAACTCTTACTCATTACAACATCCATTCATGAAATAAAGTCGCAAGTAATTCCTCCTCAAATCCAATCACACAATGTCTTTGATGAAAAAAAAAGTTTGTCTTCAGTCCTCAACAAGACTTCTCAATTAAGGTAGTTCAGAAATAATTCTTTACAATTCCAAAAATGAGGGTCTTTTCCAAAACCATTGACCCTTTAATAAAAGGTCAATCCTCTTATTTATAACGAATCATTAACTAAAAATAGCTACTAAGAGTGCAAGCTAAGTAAAACAAAATATTGCCACATGGCACTTTCATATCTCTATCTTCTAAGAATCATCAAATAGTTTTACTGAAGTGGATGAATCTTCTCATACTCCGACCATTTGACGAAGAGTTCCTCGCATGTGTTAGCATACGGGAACCTGTGTTGGTCCATTGAGGATGAAAGGATTTCTTTCACTTCTACTACCCGTGCTCGATACTTGACTGTTTTGACACTTAACCATTGAAAAAATTCTCGAACCTTGATTGAACGCTCCATCAACTCTTGTACTTGACCTGGCGCCATGCTCACCACCTTTTCCATATCTGTTGTCCATGTCGAGTCTTGTTCTGCATGTTTCTTGACTATGTCATGTATCTCCACAAAGTCCTCAAGTGAGCCGAATTCCGGGAAGCCGATGTCTTTCATCTCCCGATTAACCTTTTCCCAACTCTTTTCCCAATTGGCCCATTTCTCCTGAATCTCCTGCTGAGGTTCCTGGGCCATTTTCAACTAGTATTCGGCCAGTTTCCTAATCCAATCTATGTTGTTTTCCCTCGGCACCCGAATGTCGTGCTCTTCAGTGTCTCAACCCTTTTGAACCATGTTGATGTAATCGATCCTTTCTACTACATGGTGAACCTTCTCATACCACCTTTCCACGTCCTTGCAGGTCACTAGTGCCATAAGAGTTTCGTCCTAGAAATCCGCTATACCTACAATGAAAAGGTGTCGTTCATTCGTGAATTTGTCATAGGCATCTTCAAACTCACTTCTCAAAAACACCGTGGCCTATGTGGAATCTTGATCGTATTTTCCAAATGGCACAAATGCTCCAACTCCTTAAGTGCAGCAACCAACTCCTTTTCATCCCTTCTTTCTCTATCCAATGTGGCATCTGTGATAGCCATCCATGTGTCGATAAGCTCGGACGTCTTGGCATGTTCTATGTTGAGCAACTTCTCCTCTGTGGTGATGAGAATTGAACTATCCAATGTAATCCTCCTCTTCTTAGTGGTTCTCTTCATGATGGCTTTTCTCTTTCAGTCATAGGCGATCACTTGTATATCAACAACCTCATTCACCAGTTTGGGGATTTTTTGTTCTCCCCAGGTTAGAGTATTTCCCAGGCTCCCAACTGTGTGTACCTATTATAGGATGGGTTCCTGAACTTCTTCCATATGTCCCAATGGCTCGGCCTCTATTTTTTTCTCATGGGATGGTGAGGTATCAGCCAAAATTGAAGCACCAGGGGTAGGTTCGATACTTACTTGGTAATAGACTGTTGATGTGTTGATTTCTTGTTGTGGAACTTCCTCTTTTTGACCTATCAATCCCAAATCATCCCTCAATCTATCCATTGGCGTTCCTAATAGGTCGAGTAGCTTAGTGTTTAGGGCACTTTCGACATCATGGTCGCTCTGTGGAAGGCTTTGAATTGGAGCATCGAGACCTGGGGTAGATTCTCTCTCAAGTTCCCTTTCCTCTGTAATCTGCACTAGAGTCACCAGAGAAACCTCCAAACTCTCATTATCATCATAGATGGTTATTAAGTCGAACAAGGGGTTAGGTACACTTGTCCTACCCGCTGTCCTCGATATCTCAGGCTTGGTTGAAATTCCCCCTGGTGATCTGATCTGCGGTGATGGAACTTCAGGGTTTTCAGGCCCAGTGATTTCTTCAAGCTGTATTGGCTCTAAGCCACTTGGCTCTCCTCTACTTGCGATTGGGTCGTCAGCGGGGATCCTTGACTTCTCTACGAGGTCAAGATCATTCTGTAACTAGTCAATGATTCTCTGTGCCCCTTCTAGCAATAACAACCCTCTTCTTTGTGCCTTCATAGTCTCTGCCGCTCTAATATCTTCCTAAGATCTAAGGGCCTTGTTGGGTTATGAAAAAGGTATAAACATCTTCCTTTTTTCCACAGTTCATGGTATAATATTGATTGACTTTTCAGTTAGTTAAGGATAAATAGGATAGAAAATGATTAATATGTCTCTTAGAGTTATTATTGAAGTTTTATTAAATAGATTCTAAATTACGATTGGAATTGTTTGATTTTTTTGCAGATTTGGATAAATAACTGTCAAGCCCGAGATAGCCAAAGAGATCTTGGATATGCGCAAGCTGTTGAAGGTAGAAGACTTTTAGGTGCAAAGCAGTTTTGAAGATAATCAATTTTCAATGTTGTAACTTTATAATAGTAAAGCAATCCTTAGGATCTTTCGATCCTCAGGATAGCTTGATTTACCCAGATTATTGTAATATATAGGAGGGTAATAGATCCAGAAAGGATATATAAAAAATTGCATTCAAGTATTCAGAACTCAGAATTGCTCTGCACAAGCAGTTTTTGTAAATGTTTTACAAGCTATGGAATCAATGAAAGTTTTGAGCATTTTTACCGTTTCTGCATTCTGAGTTTCTCGTAGTAGTACTTCTGAAGACCGAGGGCCTAGTCTGAAGGAGTTACTGTCTTGTTCTGTAATTGTATGAGTTTGAAGTTTGATTTCTGTTTTGCGATTCAAATCTCCTTTACAATAGCCAAGATGAATGCATAAGTGTGTTAATGATTTTATGTTGTTTACGTATAGAAGACAGATATTTCCTTCAAGTATTGATGATTGTTATTATGATTTCCATTTCTGTAGTTTGTTGCTTGATAGTTCCTCACATTTTCATACGCGCTGTTCCTTTTCCTTAGATTTACAATTGTTGTTCCTTTCATTTAAAGCTACAATTGTTGTTCCTTTAGGTAAAGTTACATTAGTTGTCCCTTTCAGCTAGATTACAATCGTTGTTTCTTTCCATAGATAGAGTAATTCTCTATTTCCTTTCTAGTAATTAGAATTCATAATTGATAGTTAATTCTGCAAGTCTTTACTTAGATTCAATTAGTGCTTTTTAGTTAAGTGAATTCAATAGATTAATTAGTTCCTTTTCATTCTACAACATTTTAGTAATCAGATTTCAATTCCATTAGTTCTCAGAATCTTTAGTGAACATTTGAGGAACTTGATTGTTGATAAACTCAAATTTGGTTTAGCTACACGATTTTATCTTTCACAAGCTACCTGCATAGACTTTGTTGGTATTCTTGAGATAAAAGACGAATCTCCAGGTTGATAAATTAATGTTAAACTAAGGTTGTTTTTAGGACACCTTTAGACACCAACATTTTGGCATCGTTTCCAGGGAGAATGTCAAAGGTAGCATAGGTTGTGTCTCTGGAGGACCAGGTATTGAAGATGGAAGGAAAGAACCTACACAAGTAATAAGTAAGATGCTTATGCCAATGCTTACCTCCAGTTGACACTTAAGAGATTTTGTAGGTGCTTCTTTTTTTGTTGTGTGAAGTGTGTATGAATAGAAAGAAGGGTCTTGAAAAACCAAAACCCCCACCAAAAACTACCAAAGCCCAGGGTTCGATGATCCTTGGGAGAAGAACTTTCATAGACGAGATCATAAAAAAATGTGAATCTCAAGCTTCAATTGGACCTAGGAAAGGACCTACCCAAATCACTCAGGCAATAGTTTCACCAACTACGACCCACACTAAGATTCATGGAAAAACTAAAGGGACTGAGCAGAGCTTTCAGAGCATAGATCTTCCACCCCTCAACCCTTTAGAAGAGGGAAACTCTAATAATCTGGAGGAAGGAGTAGAAGAAACTAGCGGGGTTGCCAAGGTAGAACCACCTGATCCCGAGTCTCCTGTGAAAGAAGAAGGCATACCCGAAATCCTAGATAAAGGGAGTGCAATCAAATCCCCTAGAGGACCAAATAATCAACAATTTCGAATAGAATACCCAGATCAAGAACTTTCTGAAAGTTTTTGGCACATTTTCGATCAAATGGCACAACCAAATCAACCAACTCAACAACGACCCCAAACCTCCATGATGGAATATCCAATAGTTGATCCAATTGCCAATGCTCCCATGAAAGCAATCCCCCTACAAAACCTGTCAACTTTCCATGGATTGATTTCAGAAGACCCGGATGCATTCCTATTTGAATTTGATGTCCTATGTAGAGGGTATGATTACACCTCTAAACCCAAAAAATTAAAACTGTTCCCCTCTACCTTGAAGGGAGCAACCCTACACTGGTTTAAGGGATTGGGAGGTGGAACCATAAATTCGTGGGACCAGATGAAACAAACCTTCTTGTTAAAATATCAGGATTATTGTAGAACCAGAGACCTAAAAGATGAAATCTTTCAAATGATTGCAAAAGAAAATGAATCATTAGAAGAATATGTTGAGAGATTTTAGTATAACTTGCAAAGATCACCCTATGGTACATTACCGAGTGAAGTACTCAAAGAAACTCTGATTAAAGGCATGAAAGATGAATGGGTAGAAACATTGAATCTAATGGGGAAGGGTGACATTTATCAGGAAACTTATGAAGACATCATTCTATTGTGTATCATGTGTTCACGAGGAAGTACACGGACCAGGTCATAAATGCAAACGTCCCTCACAAGAAATAACAATATCACCAGCGGGGGTGTTACGCGAGCTGAAGTTGGTAATCTCTTAGAAAATTTCAAAATAGATATTTTGAGCACTCTGACTACACAATTGGATGTATTGCAGGCCAAACAAAAAAAAGGTAGAAGCAGAACAGGCCTTGGTTATATTTTTCCATAGGTGCAGAAAGAAACATGGTCTAAGGGAATGCCCTTTGGATGTAGTTCGGGTTTGCACTATTTGCGCCAAGGATCACTACATAGACCAATGCCCATCATTCCCTGGATTGAAATATGTATTCAAAGAAGCAGAAGAGGAAACAAAACCATTATATCTTATGGCTCAACGCCGTCAGTGGTAGTACCGACCTCAAAATACATTACATGACCCTTCCTCTTTCTTTTCTAGACAGTATAATCAACACCAGAATTCTAGTAGCACATGGCAGGGTCAGCCATTTACTAATCAGAACTGGAAGCCCCAACAGTACCCACCTACAAATCCCACTTGGCCAAACCATCCCACTGCAAACCCCAACTGAAAAAATCAACCAACTACAAGTTCCAATTGGCCTAATTCGCAATACCCCACCTCATCCTGACAAAACTTGAATAATACCTACCCTTCACAGTGGCCTAACTTGTCTACCCAAAACCCAAATTGGAACCAGAATTGGCAGCGCCCCATGGGGATGGTGTCTCAAACCCAACCCTCGTTACAAGCCCCACTCCAATTGCCCCAGAACCCCCAATCACAATTGCACCCTCAATTACCTGCCCAACCCCACCCAAATCCTAATAACATACCAGCTCAACTTATCCAGATTATGGAAAGTGGAGAAGGGAAAACCAATTCAGTAGGGTGCAATGAACTCTGGTTGAGATCGGGGCGTATAATCTCTCTTGAACAAAATGACGTTTCCCAAGAGCAGGAGAATGAAAAACAACCAGCAATAACACCCTCGACTGTGGTAATAATGGAAGAAATCAAGCAAGGGGGGAACACAGTTGAATCACATGACTTTGATAAGGATGTAACTCCCTCCCCTCCGTTCTTTGAAAGACCGATGATAGTGAAACCCACCATATATCTTAACTTCGACATTGCAGGGGAACTCAAGAATTTATACATCAAAATTCCACTCCTACAAGCTCTACAAGACATACCGATCTATGAAAAGACAATCAAGGAGCTATGTGGAAGGAAGCCCATCAGAAAAATAAAAAATTCATCATCAATAGTTCATGTAGTGGGAGCCTTATCTGATCTAATTTTGGGTAGAGAAGAACCAGTCAAATATGCAGATCCAGGGAACCCCATAGTAATAGTTCAGATTCAGGGCTGTTCCTTTCCAAATACACTAGTTGATTTGGGGGCGGCCATCAATATCCTAACTATGGAAACCTGGAATACCCTGGGATTTGACTCTTTTGACCCAACCCCAATTATGTTACAATTGGCTGATCGATCAATGGTCAAACCACTCGACACACTACATGATATAGCCATCTCAGTTGACTCTTGGGAATATCCAACAGATTTTCTCATCATCAACCCAAGAAGTGGACTCGAAGGGCATCCATTGATACTGGGCAGACCATGGCTTGTGACAGCTGATGCATACATAGGATGCCAATCAGGTAAAATGACAATTGCTAGGGGAGGTGTCACAAGGAATCTCATCTTATATCCTCCAGCCAAACCTAGTCCAACGATCGTATACCCACAATTGCCACCACCACGATATCCATAGAAGGATCTACGTGCCCCTCTCATGATGGAAGAAGCTCTCAGACTCAAGAATCAGCTAGAGGATGATGTAATCAGTGGGTTTATTAACAACCCAACCACTGTGAGTAACCCAACATGCCAGATGTTCCAAGTTGTTCTAGATTGTGAAGCACAGGGAGGCCCGCTGGAAGATTTAATGGAACAACAAATGTCGACTACCACTATTCATAACAACAAATCCACTGAGATCACACCAGGGAAGCTTCTGAACATTAATGCCAATCTAGAAGAGCAACAACAATAAAAGCTAATTCAAGTCCTCTCTAAATACCAACAAGCTTTTGCCTGGGAGTATTCTGATATGAAAGGTATTGATCCACAACTCTGCACACACCATATTTATATTGAGAAAGATGCCTGACCTATCCAACAACTGCAAAGAAGACTGAATCCCCACCTCAGGGATATTGTTAAAGAAGAACTACAAAAGTTGTTAGACACATATTTTATATACCCTATCTCAGATAGTCGATGGGTTTCCCCATTAGTGATCGTCCCCAAGAAAAATGAGAAGTGGCGAATCTGTGTTGATTATAGGGAACTTAGCAAAGCTACTCAAAAAGATCACTTTCCATTACCCTTCATCAATCAGGTCCTGGATACCTTGGCAGGGAAGAAATTCTTCTCTTTCCTAGACGGTTTCAGCGGCTACAATAAGATCTAGATTACCCCAGAAGATCAAGATAAAATGACATTCACATGTCCCTGGGGTACCTTTTCATACAGAGTATTGCCCTTTGGACTTTATAATGCCCTAGCCACATTCCAAAGGGCCATTCTGATCATATTCAGTGATCTGATTAGCAAAGGGCTTGAAGTCTACATGGATTATTTCACTCCGTATGGCAACGACTTCGATTAGGCCTTGAATAATCTGGAGAAGGTATTAGAACGGTGCATCGCTACCAGGTTATGTTTAAATCACAAAAAATGTCACATGATGATGACAAAAGGTGTGGTATTAGGGAATTACATTTCTACAGATGGAATTAGAGTAGATCCAGCAAAAATCAAGGTAATCCTTAATCTACCTACTCCACACACACAAACTGAGGTACGTAGTTTCCTTGGTGCTTCAGGATACTATTGCAGATTTATGGAAAATTTTGCAAAAACTGTTGTGCCTTTACATGCTTTGACTGGTAATGTAGAATTCCAGTGGTCTAATAGATGTGATGTGGCTTTTGCAGGACTCAAGAAATTGATCTCAATAGTGCCAATGTTGAGGGGACCAAATTGGAAAATACCATTTCAAATCTCCACCGATGCCTCAGACATTACCATAGGCGTTGTTCTTCGACATGAAGAAGAAAAGAAACCCTACGCCATTTATTTCATTAGCAATAATCTTACTACAACTAAACTTAATTATACAGTAACAAAAAAAGAGTTTTTAGTTGTTATACATGCCATCAATAAATTTCGTCATTATATAACAGGCTATCCAATTATTCTGTATGATGATCATTATGCTATTAGATATCTAGCTAATAAACCGATTACTAATGGACGGGTCACTCGATGGTTATTATTATTGCAAGAATTTGATATCACCATCAAAGATCAACCCAGGAGGGAAAATCTTGTTGCAGACTTCCTTTCCCGCATCCCCAAAACAAACGACTCATTAACAGTTGAGGATCAATTTCCAGATGAGCATCTGTTTGCCATCACCACAAAACCACCTTGGTACGCTGATGTAGCAAATTATCTGGCAGCATGAAGATTACTGACAGATTTATCATCAAGGGAAAGAAGACTGATCGTCCAGCATAGCGCATGATTCACTTGGATCAGTGGATATCTCTTCCACACAGGAGATGATCTCCAGATCCAGCGATGCATACGAAAGGATGAAATCTATGACATACTGAAGGCAGGACATGACGATCCCTGTGGGGGGCATTTTTCAGACTGCAGGACTGGACACAAAATATTACAGATGGGCTATTATTGGCCCTCAATATTCAGAGATGCCAAGAAATATGTCCAAACCTGCGACAATTGTTAGTGGATGGGGAAACTAGGTCAGGCTAATGAAATTCCCTTGAAAGCATAAATAGTCGTAGAACAATTTGAAAGATGGGTGCTGGACTTCGTCGGCCCCTTCAATCCAAAGTCAAATCAAAAGGCCTATATTCTTGTTGCAACGGATTACATGACCAAATGGGTAGAGGCAGAAGCTTTACCAAATGCAACAGAAGAAGTAGTCATCAAATTTCTTTTCAAATTGTTTGTATGGTATGGACTACTCAGAGAAGTAATCACTGATGGAGGGTCACAATTTACAGGCCATAGAATCACTTCCACCCTATACAACTATCATATTAAGCACAAAGTTACTTCTCCATACCACCCACAAAAAAATGGGCAAGTAGAAAGCACCAATAAGGTCCTAGAGGAAATCCTGACAAAGACTGTCTCAATAAACTGACAAAATTGGGCTATTGAGCTCCCAAATTCCTTATGGTCTTATCGTACAACCTGGCATAACACCACTAGCTACTCTCCTTACCATATAGTCTATGCTAAATAGCCCATCTTCCCAATCAAATTCAAGATCAAGACCTTATGCATGGCCCAGGAAATTGGACTAGATCTTACAGAAGCACATAAATGACGCCTTCAGTGACTCAATGAATTGGATGAAGCATGCTTGTTTGTTGTGGAGTGCACAACTGTTATTCATTGATAGAGATCGACCTGGCACGACAAGAATATCAAGAAGAAATCATTCAAAAAAGGCGACTGGGCGCTTCTCTATGATTCCATATTTCAGGACTTTCCTGGAAAATTACAGACACGGTGGCTAGGGCCATATGAAATTAATGAAGTCCATGATAATGGCACGGTTACTTTGAGCACCATCGATGGGTATGGATCCACCTTTCTTGTCAATGTACACCGGCTGCGACTTTACCACCGACCACCTTCAAAAGATTCTTTTTATCAAGAAGTAAGTAACGACCCTACTGTGTAGATTCTGGCTGGATGGGAAGGTAACCCATCCACCCCAACTCCATATATGATATATTCTGTTGATACTGTACATACTTTATATATTTTTTATAGATCTAATTGAGTGGTTAGTTTTTCTTTGTTTTATAAAAATTCACTTAGGAAACAGGAATCAGGGAAGATAACTATAATTAGCACCCTTTTTTGTTCCATACTCCCATTTTGTCTTATCACATGGACTCTGTCTTTTACATGTTCATGAGATTTTTTTTTTTCCAAAATTTCCTATTTCACACGTGCTTGTTGTTCTTTTGAATGGAACAACTATTGTTCCTTCTCGTGCCTTGTTGTTTCCTTTTGAAC
>SNQJ01S0080387.1:12775-37245 GCA_010110895.2 Picea sitchensis | reverse complement strand
TTTCTTTTTGAAAGGAACAATTGTTGTTCCTTCAATGCGCTCATTGTTTTTCACGCGCTTGTTGTTCATTTTGAAAGAAACAACCACCATTCCCTTTGCACGCTTGTTGTCCCTCTGAGTATCATTGCTGTTCATTTTTCTATTCCTTCCCTTCATTTACTGTTGAAACGCTAGCCATTCCTTCGTAGTACGGCCTTCATCAAATAATTTTCACGAGCACTATTTCTAATCGTCATCACAACAATCTGTCATTATTTTGTGGATTATCCCCCACCTTAACAAATTGTTTGTGGATTAATCTCTTCGAAATATCTTAAACCTTGTTCATAATCGATAACCACCATAATTTGTTTCTTTCCCCTATATACATACAAATATACCTGAATGATATTTTGCCTTTATATTATAAGGAGTCTTAAGCACACTTTTACTTGGCATCTTTACACTTCCTTACACCATCGCTTACTCTTAAGGAGTAGATGAGCCTCCCTAAAAATAATAATAATAATAATAACAAACAAAAAAAAAAAAAAATTCCCACAAAGAATAGGGGGGTCTCATCACGAGCCAACCTACCATGATCATAGGATACTAACGTAAGTGACATTCCCACTATGGCTACCACACCAAGGAAATGGCCTTTGACACTTTCTTTTGTCAAAGGATAAGAGGTCTCATAAAGAGTTGGCTTGTTCACTTAAGTTACAATCTAGTGAGTGGCATTATCATCATATGGTTACCAAACCAAGATAATGGTCTTCTTGGGAAAAAAAAATTCAAATATCTATTAAGGAAAAATAAAAACGAATAAAGATAAGCAATAAAATTTTTCCCACAAAGAATAGGGGGTCTCATCACAAGCCAACCTACCACGATCACATGATATTAACATAAGTGACATTCCCACTATGGCTACCACATCAGGGAAATGGCCTTTGACACTTTCTTTTGTCAAAGGACAAGAGGTCTCATCACAGGCTGGCTTGTTCACTTAAGTTACAATCTACTGAGTGGCATTATCATCATCTGGCTACCAAACCAGGATAATGGTCTTTTTTGGGAAAAGACGATTCAAATGTTTATTAAGGATATAGGCTCATCTAAGGGTTAAAAGGCAACCCTGCCGAGGCTATGGACGTCTGCTGGCAGCAGTGGCTCTGCCTATGGTATGGAAGATTATCTCAAAAATACCAAGTTTCTGCGTGTCTCTAGATTTCCTTTACTCAAATAATGAGGCTATCGTATCAGTTATATTCAATAACTCGGAAAAGTAACAATATTATGATATGTGGAATATTTAAAAAAAAAAAGAAAAAAAATGAACATATTTAATTTATTTTGATTTATTTATCCATAAAACATTTTTAAACATAGGTATAATAAATTTGAAATTTCCACGAAAAAGGACTATTGTTTAAATGATTTCGGTTGAACGTGTTTTTGAAAATTATACATGATTAGTCCCCATCGGCAGCGGCGGTGCAATCATTACCTCTCACTGGAAAATACCTGCACTCATTACTTTCGCCTATGCTGACGGTCGAGGATGACCTCTACATTAATGAGGGGAGTGGATGCTCGACACACTTTCCGATAAGATGTAATGATTGTAATAAATGAGAAACCACGTCTTTATACACTCATCGTCGCTAATATTTTCTATTTTTGGTAACTGTTTCTCTAAGATGGTCTAACCAAATTTGCAAATAAGAATGACAATCGTTCTTTCTTTTCTCACAGACATATGGGTGGCCGAAGCGTGCGCAGGGAATCGACATTACTACAGGTTACAAAATAGGTAAGAGAAATCCTACACCACCCGGGGTGGACCGAGTACTTCAACCATTTGCAAGGATATGACACGAATGTCACGCTTGAATTCTTTCAAAATCTGTAAGGAGAAATCTCTATGGTGCAAGGCATACTAATCTCAGTTACGCCAGAAATATTAGCAGAGGTCACATGCCTCCCTAACATGGGAATTCAGTGGACAGGAAGATACACAGTGCTGAAGGAAGCTGTGGAATCTTTCATAGACCCCGAGGAAGAATTGGATAAAAAAGGAAAGGGACTTAATTCCAGTACCCTCAATGAACCATGGAAGGAACTGGCGGGGACAATTCAGTGGTACATCACCTGTGATGGACGATATGACGTAATTCAACCTCGCCATCTCAAATTGATGGAATTCTTAAAGAAACGGTTAGTACTTAATCTACCTTTCTTTCTGAATGCCATATTACATGAGGTTGCCTTAAGAACAAAAAAGTCCAAGGATCCTGTTACTGTTATCAACCACCACAGATTAGTTAAACTGATAACAAATAAAGCACTGAGTCAAACTCAGTTGACTTGGGAGAATCTGATTGAAGCCAATAGACCTCTACGACTGGAGCATCCTGAATTATGCCATGAAAACCCACCACAGGAAGTTGAAGATAGTCAAGCAGAGGCGACTACCACACAAAGAGAAATTCCATCGCCTCAAACCGAAGCTGAGGCAGACCCTACCCAAATCATTGAGGCCCAGACCTCACAGACACAAGAATTAACGAAAAAGAGGAAGAGAACAATGGCTACCCCTAAATCCATCACTAGGACAAGGAGGAGAAGTAGACGAATTCAGGAAACAACTGAAGAAATTCAGTATGCAACAAAACACCCTGAAGAACTTCAGAATTTCACATAATAGTCTCTACAGGAAAATGTTCAAGAAATTGAGCAAGCAGAGCAAACCTCACAAAAGAATGATCAGGAAGACACCCAACCTGCATTAGAGCATCTGAAAGAACAATTTTTGAAGATCTATGAGGTAGAAATAGCTTAGGTTTTGGGGAGCTTAGGAACCTCAATGGACAGAGGAAAAAATAATCCGGAAAAAGGCCCAGAACAAGCCTCCTCTTCAAAACTAGCTGAAGATTTTCCTGATATTGAAATGTCTTTCCTAGACGACATATCACAGGAATAACCTCTTTTTGAAATGAGAAACCCTCTTGGACAGACAGAGCAGCTAGAAGGAATGGAAGAACAACCATCTACTGGATGGAATGAAGAAAACCTTGAGACCTCTCATGAACAAAAATCAGCCAAGAGCCTTAAAAAAATTAGAAAGTTAAAGAAATAAAACAAACTGTTGAAGAAAAAGGCTAAGAAGGTTGAAGTATTAAAGCAGAAGGTGGGTAAACTCAAGGAGATCATTAAGAAATTAAGGAAATAGTTAAAACTAGCAGATAAATCCCACAGAAGAAAGAAAAACAAAAGAGGTAGAGTGCAAGGAAGAAACCCTCTTCCTAAAGAAGCAGTGAGTACAAATTTTGTGGGGATACAGATAGACCCTGAGGAAATAGTAGTAGAAGAAGCAGTAGCTCATAATGAGGATGTAATTCCTTTATAAATATAGGAGATGGTTGATGTTGAGGTACATACAGATAAACCAGTTTTAGAGGAAACAAATCAACTCCTTGAGTAGAATTCTACCATTAGGAGATTGGAGGAAGAATTAATGTAGTCTCAACAAACCCTGATTCAAAAAAAAAATGAATTACTGACTATGAAAAAGCATCAGACATTCCAGTCCTAGGAATAGAGTGTTATTATGGATAGATTGGAAGCAGAGCTTGCATAGACCCAACAAGCATTAACTCAATCCAGAGAGGAAATGAACGTTATGAACAAATATCAAGCATCCCAATTTCAGGCACAGGGTGCCACCATTGATAAGCTAAAGGAAGAGCTGGGACAAGCCCAACAAGCATTGGCCCAACACTGAGATGAGATGGTCACTAGGGATAAACATCAAAATGTTGTTAAACAACTAAAGGACACGTTAGCAATAGAAAGTGAGACTTATGTTGAGCTCACCAGAGCCCAAGAGAAGGTAAAAAAGGTACAAACCCAATTAGAAAAAGCTTTGGAGCAAATAAAAGACATCTGTGATGTCTACTCTGATGCCATCAATTGCAGAGCCCCTGTGACGCAGTGAGTACTCGCGACCGCACCCATCGCACTCTCCTGCTCACAGGATCGCTCTAATCCCCTCTTCTGAGACGAAGCGACTCCTTGGATTCCCTCAGGAATCACTGAGAAACTTTGACCCAGTTCACAGGTCCTTCCTAATCCCTCACGGCTTTCAGCACTTAACCGTGGTTTCTTCCCCTGATCTTAATTTCAGGTCATCGGGGTTTCACTACTTTCGTGCTCGAGAGTTCCTCACCTCTCCAATCCCCGATTTTTCGATGAGATCCTTTCCCTGTCTTAGCCCTCCTGGCTAGGCTCTATAGTCCACACAACCGGCTCCAATAAGACCGCAGCCTTAATATTTTCTATCGGGGTTTCAAGCTCTAAAAGCCCGATGCTCCCTTTATGCGCTAGTCCTTCCTGGCTCAGCTCCTGACACACATGACCATGAGTCCACAACCGTGGCCTTATCTCCTTTCATGGCTGCTCCTATTGGGGTTTTGGCGTTTGCGATGTCACAATGCACATGTCTTTAGGATCCCCGACGCGCTTCGGCACTAGCCCCTCCTGGCTATGCCTGGTCCACGTGACCGCCTTCCTATAAGACCGCAGCCTTATACTTCGCTGTCGGGGTTACGAACTTTTTGATGTTGAAATGTGCAAGTCCTCTGGACTCGCGATATACCGATTCCCGATGTGCTCCTTTGATCAAGCTATCCCTCCTGGCTTAGCCCCTGGTCCACATGACCAGTCCCCGTGCCCACAATCTTGTCCCTCGTCGGGGTTTCGGGGTTTTCAATGACACATTACATGGACTCCTCATCCCCACGATTCCTGATTCTCTGATGGGATCGAAATGCCGACGTGCTGACAACTGGCCCCTACTGTGGCTCTGTCCTCCTCCGCTGCTGTGCTGATAGCTATTCCCCACTGATCGGGGTTTCGCAGATCACGATTTCAAAATGCACAAACCCCTTGTCACCGGGATCCCCGATATCCTGATGAGCTCCAAATGTCGATGGATTGTCTCCTTGTCGGGATTTTCTCTGATAGCGCCGATCTCCTCCACGCGTCCCTTCTCAAATTGACGGTCCTGATTAACTCTTGGGGTTTCAGGACTTCTGATGTTCTGGGTCTCTTGTCCTTAGGAACTCCAATTTCCCGATTGGCGATATGCCAACTCGCTCCGAATTTCTGACGCGTGTCCTGCCGAGATCAACGGCGAGGATTCTCTCTCCAATATCCCGATGACTTGTCCGAGATTTCTCCTCTGCACACTAGGGCTTAACCCCTACGCGAATCTTACAGATCTGACGACTGTCGGCGATCTGATCCAAGATCTGACGGCTCAGATAAATCCTCCTCGTGCGCTCCTCCTACAGAGGTTAAACTATGTGCAACTTCTGCAGATCTGACGGCTGACGGGTACCTGCTTCCGATCTGACGGCTCAGATCCTTTCTCCTGGTGCATGAGTCTTCCAGAGGCTAATCTCCATGCAACTCCTCCCGATCCAACGGTTGACGGGATTTTCGAGTGAGATCCGATGGCTATCGGTCTCCTCCTTCTGTAGGCTCCTCCTGAGCTACTCCTGGATGCTTAAAACCAATGGTCCAGATTTGTTCTCCTGTCGATTTGATGGGTGACGCTGCTCCTCCTGAGCTTATGCGCTTCCTTCCCAACCTTGAGAGAATTTCAATCTTTCAAAGGCCTCGACCTTTTCTTCTTTTCTCTTCTGTGAGCTCTTCGATTTTGAGCCTCGGCACGCGTATGAAACACTGACTCCTCTTGAGCTTCCTTCCTTCGAATCCTTGAAGGATTCTTTTGACTTCTGCACCCCTGCAGAATCTTCTCATGCACCAGCGTGCTATCTCTTCTGAGCTTCCGCAAACACTCAGACCCCTTGGGGGATTTTGTCCCTCTTCTCCCTCAGATGGAGAATTTGACGCCTTCCTGGCTGTCCTGCTGCTCAAGCAACTTCTTGCTGAGCCTTCTAGGTATTCAGTAACCCCGTGAATATTCTTCAATGGATTCTTCCTTCAATTTCCCGAACTCAAAGAGTTCTTTTCTCTCCTATGCCTATCTGCACCATTCCTCGACGCCCTCCTGGCAGAGTATCTTCTCCACAGAACATTCAGTAGTTCTATCTTCCTATGCACCCACTCGATGCCCACCTGGCAGAGCTCTCAGAATCCTCAGTGATTCTGTCTCTTTTGAACTCATAGCAGAGTTCCTTCCTCTGTGCACTCCTTGCACTAGCTCAATGCCCACCTGGCAAAGCTTTACAGAATTCACAGCAGAATTCTGTCTGCAACCGTGTTTCTGCTACACAGCCTTACCTCCTGAGGTGTTCAGCAACCTCAAAGGTCCTTCTTCTTAGTTGTTGATTCCAGCTCCTGTGCCGCAGCACATCTTTGTCTAAACCCATAGTGTTCAGAAGTGCATCCTCCTGTGCACGACTCTCAGAACCCACAACATTCTGTCACACCCTCCTGGTGTGAAGCCTCAAAGACCTTCAACCCTGAAATCAAACACAACTCCCTGCAAATGCCTAACATACATACATTCACATCATACATAAAGAACACACACAGACATCCATATAACACATAATATCATGCAAGAAACACTGCTTCTGTTTATATTAATCAATGGAAAATGCCTGTATTTTACAAGGTGTTCTCGAGCTCTCTCTGGCTCTTCTCTTATATCTAACTCGTCTAACTCAAAATGAGATCTCAAAATCTCTTTTACCTGAGGGGCTCATCAAGCGCTTCCCTCCAGGTCTACCTACTCTATTAAATTACATATAAATGGCTATCTAGTCCAGCACCTGGATCTAGATCTCAGCCGATCTAGCATTAAATCCGATCTACCTAACGCCTGCATAAAAGCACGGCTTCTATGGCTCACCAACCTAAAACATTTAATTACATTCATTTCAAATTCAAATGAGGCTACGCCTCTCTCTTCAACTTTGAGTGCATGCGCGCTGATGTGGCTAGCTGGCTGGATGACATGGAGAGATGCTCCTGCATCATACTCCTCAGCTGCAAAATCATGAGCTCCTGCTCATGTGATTCCCCTCTGAGATGTTGGAAATCCTCCTGGATCCAAAATAAGTCTTTGGAGCTTCCCATCTGCTCCATTCTCCTGCTGCTGCTTCTGCTGCACGGCTGCTGTTGCTGCTGCTTCTCTCTTTCTTCTCAGCCTCTCCCTACTGGCAGTGTCTGCTGATCGGATCATCAGCTCCATGATCTCTTCGATCACTTTGTCCAGCTACTCCAATGGCTGGCTCTGCTCATGCGGTCTCCTCAGCTGCAAAAAGTTTTGGCACATGAGAAGATCACCATGATCTCCCATGCCTCCTTCATCAATTTCCAACTTCACCTGTTGGATGTGCACGCCCTGCACTTTTACCCTTTCTTCCAGGGCTTCAAATTGATCCCACAGATTAGCAAAGCAAATGTTGTCTGCTTCTTCTTCCTCTACTTCTGCAACCTCCCCTGTTGCAGTCTTTTCAGCTTCCTGGCTGAAAATATCGAACCATTCTTCGAAATGCTCGTTTTCTCCTTCTGCTTCTTTCACTGTCAGCTCCAATGCTACAGCTCTTCCAGCTTCTTGGCTGAAGTCATTGAGCCATTCCTCAGAATGCTCACTCTCCTTTCCTTCTTCTACTGTCAGCTTCAGTGCTACAGCTTCTTCAACTTCTTGGCTAAATATGTTGAGACATTCCTCAGAATGCTCCTCTTCTTCTTCTTCTTGGGCAGTTTCCAAAGTCTACTCCAATTCTTTTTCTTTCCTGACAATCATCGTCAGCTCAAATTTCCTCTTGTCAGTCACAAATGACTATTCCCCTGTGGTTGCTGTATCATCTGCAACACAATTTTCTGCCTCCTCCTGGGCACATGGTAGGAATATCCCAATTCCCCCAATCATCAAAAGATAATCCTAATTCTTCACCTCTGTCAGCTGCATCTGCTGATCCAAGTCTATCTTCTCTATCAGCTCCCCTAGCTGATCCCAACTCACTTTTGAGTTTATGAGACCCATAGGTAGTCTCATCTACTCATCCCTGCCCACCTGGCAATATGGGATGCTCCTGCTGTTTTCCTGGTAGACTATGAGATCAACTGATCCCATCTTCATCAGCACTCCTTATTGAATTGAACTCTCTTTCGAGTCCATGAGACTTTCATACAGTCTCAAATGTTCATCCCTGCCCACCTGGCAGTTTAAGATGCTTCTGCTGCCCTCCTGGCAGTCTTTGAGATCTCACAGTGATCTTCGATCATTGCCCAGCTGGAAATGTGAAATTCCATGGATGTCCTCTTGACAGTCTATGAGATCCTCAACTGATCTCAACTCATTTCCCTCCTAGCAATATGTAATTTCTTCTTCTCTGTCCTCCCGGCAGTGTTTGAGATCATCAGCTGATCTCATTTCAGATTCCAAATCATTGAGATTTTCCCCAGTCTCTGGTTCTCATATCTGAACCAATTCCTCCTCTTCTAAGGGCCTAAGGTTTTCAGCATACCTCAGCCATCTCCTTAACAGCCTCTGTTGTCCTTTGACCATCAACTCCCTGACTAGCCATTTCACCTTTGGCGTCTTCATGGGCCTTTCACATACCCATCTTAGCTTTTTACCCTGCCGCATATTCATTTCGAGCTCCTCCATCTCTCGCTTTATGTCGACGAGCTCTTTATCCATTTATGTTGTGCTCATCAGCTCTGGGCTCTTCTTTTCAGCATGCTTATGGCCTTTAGTAGCCATCTTGCTGTGTCTATCCGCCTCCCTGGAAGACCTGCTGCTGTCACTCCGCATCAAGAGTGTCTCCAGCTTCATATCACAATCCTGCTGACTGTCTCCTTGATTGCTGCTTACCTGCAAACAATCATTACAGAGTCCTCAAAAACTCTGTCTTCTTCTGCCTCCTCTTTTCTCCTCTTGCCTGAAATATACAGACAATAATTTCAGCTCTGATACCACTTGACGCAGTGAGTACTAGCGACCGCACCCATCGCGCTCTCCTGCTCACAGGATCGCTCTAATCCCCTCTTCTGAGCCGAAGCAGCTCCTTGGATTTCCTCGAGAATCACTGAGAAACTCTGACCCAATCCATAGGTCCTTCCTAATCCCTCACGACTTTCAACACTTAACCGTGGTTTCTTCCCCTGATCTTAATTTCAGGTCATCGGGGTTTCGTTACTTCTGTGCTCGAGAGTTCCTCACCTCTCCAATCCCTGATTTGCCGATGAGCTCCTTTCCCTGTCTTAGCCCTCCTGGCTAGGCTCTATAGTCTACACAATCGGCTCCAATAAGACCGCAGCCTTAATCTTTTCTATCGGGGTTTCAAGCTCTAAAAACCCAATGCTCCCTTTGTGTGCTAGTTCTTCCTGGCTCAGCTCCTGACACACATGACCATGCGTCCACAACCGTGGCCTTATCTCATTTCACGGATGCTCCTATCGGGGTTTTTGCGTTTGCGATGTCACAATGCACATGTCTTTAGGATCCCCAATCCTCTGATCCCCGATGCGCTTCGGCCCTAGCCCCTCCTAGCTATGCCTGATCCATGTGACCAACTTCCTATAAGACCGCAACCTTATACTCCGCTGTCGGGGTTATGAACTTTTTGATGTTGAAATGTGCAAGTCCTCTGGACTCGCGATATATCGATTCCCGATGCACTCCTTTGATCAAGCTAGCCCTCCTGGCTTAGCCACTGGTCCACATGATTAGTCCCCATGCCCACAATCTTTTCCCTCATTGGGGTTTCGGGGTTTTCAATGACACATTACATGGACTCCTCGTCCTCGCAATTCCCGATTCTCCGATGGGATCGAAATGCCGACATGCTGACAGCTGGCCCCTACTATGGCTCTGTCCTCCTCCGCTGCTGTGCTGACAGCTGTTCCCCACTGATCGGGGTTTCATGGATTGCGATTTCAAAATGCACAAACCCCTTGTCACCGGGATCCCTGATATCCCGATGAGCTCCAAACACCGATGGATTGTCTCCTTGTCGGGATTTTCTCCGATAGCACTGATCTCCTCCATGCGTCCCTTCTCAAATGGATGGTCCCGATTAACTCTTGGGGTTTCGGGACTTCTGATGTCCTGGGTCTCTTGTCCTCAGGAACTATGATTTCCTGATTGGCGATATGCCGACTCGCTCCGGATTTCTGACACGTGTCCTGCCGAGATCAACGACTAGGATTCTCTCTCCAATATCCCGATGACTTGTCTGGGATTTCTCCTCTGCACACTAGGGCTTAACCCCTGCGTGACTCTTGCAGATCCGACGGCTATCGGTGATCTGATCCAAGATCTGACGGCTCAGATAAATCCTCCTCATGCGCTCCTCCTACAGAGGTTAAACTATGCGCAACTCCTGCAGATCCGACGGCTGACATGTACCTGATTCCGATCTGACAACTCAGATCCTTTCTCCTGGTGCGCTCCTCTTCTAGAGGCTAATCTCCGTGCAACTCCTCCCAATCCAACGGCTGATGGGATTTTCGAGTGAGATCCGACGGCTATCGGTCTCCTCCTTCTGTAGGCTCCTCCTGAGCTACTCCTGGACGCTTAAAACCAACGGTCCAGATTTGTTCTCCTGCCGATCTGATGGCTGACGCTGCTCCTCCTGAGCTTATGTGGTTCCTTCCCAACCTTGGGAGAATTTCAATCTTTCAAAGGCCTCGACCTTTGCTTCTTTTCTCTTCTTCGAGCTCTTTGATTTTGAGCCTCGACACGCATATGAAACGCTAACTCCTCCTGAGCTTCCTTCCTTTGAATCCTCAAAGGATTATTTTGACTTCTACGCCCCTGCAGAGTCTTCTCATGCACCAACGTGCTATCTCTTCTAAGCTTCCGCAAACACTCAGACCCCTTGGGGGATTTTGTCCCTCTTCTCCCTCAGATGGAGAATTTGACGCCTTCCTGGCTGTCCTGCTGCTCAAGCAACTTCTTGCTGAGCCTTCTGGGTATTCAGTAACCCCGTGAAGATCCTTCAATGGATTCTTCCTTCAAGTTCCCGAACTCAAAGAGTTCTTTTCTCTCCTGTGCCTATCTGCACCCTTCCTCAACGCCCTCCTGGCAGAGTATCTTCTCCACAAAACGTTCAGTAGTTATGTCTTCCTGTGCACCTATGCACCTGCTCGATGCCCACCTGGCAGAGCTCTCAGAATCCTCAGTGATTCTGTCTCTTTTGAACTCACAATAGAGTTTCTTCCTCTGTGCACTCCTTGCACTGGCTCAATGCCCACCTGGCAGAGCTTTACAGAATTCACAGCAGAATTCTGTCTGCAACCGTGTTTCAGCTACATAGCCTTGCCTCCTGAGGTGTTCAGCAACCTCAAAGGTCCTTCTTCTTAGTTGTTGATTCCAGCTCCTGTGCCGCAACACGTCTTTGTCTGAACCCACAGTGTTCAGAAGTGCATCCTCCTGTGCACGGCTCTCAGAACCTGCAGTGTTCTGTCACACCCTCCTGGTGTGAAGCCTCAAAGACCTTCAACCCTGAAATCAAACACAACTCCTTGCAAATGCCTAACATACATACATTCACAACATACATAAAGAACACACATAAACATCCATATAACACAAAATATCATGCAGGAAACACTGCTTCTGTTTATATTAATCAATGGAAAATGCCTGTATTTTACAAGGTGTTCTCGAGCTCTCTCTGGCTCTTCTCTTATCTCTAACTCGTCTAACTCAAAATAAGATCTCAAAATCTCTTTTACCTGAGGGGCTCATCGAGCGCTTCCCTCCAGGTCTACCTACTCTATTAAATTACATATAAATGGATGTCTAGTCCAGCACCTGGATCTAGATCTCAGTCGATCTAGCATTAAATCCGATCTACCTAACGCCTGCATAAAAGCACGGCTTCTATGGCTCACCAGCCTAAAACATTTAATTACATTCATTTCAAGTTCAAATGAGGCTGTGCCTCTCTCTTCAACTTTGAATACATGCGCGTTGACGTGGCTGGCTGGCTGGATGACGTGGAGAGATGCTCCTGCATCACCCTGCCACTAATTATACTTTATTCTTGCTGTAACGGTATCTATTGTTGAGAGTGAAGGCCATCAGAGCAGGTAAACCCATTTCATTTTCCTCTGTACCTGAGTTTATTTCATATTTCTGAGATCAGAAAGAGAAGGTACAATACCTTCTGTGTGAATTATACTTCCACAATTTCATTTTGGAAGAATACAGAAGAGATAACCCTGGTCCCTTCATAGGGGACATACAATTCCAAGCATTCCTGTCATTTACTAAGAACCAATTCAGATGGGGTAAGGCTCACAAAATCTTCATGAAGAGGGAAACTGGGTTAGATATTTGGATCAGAGGAGAGCCTCCAAAGTCCTTTCCAGCCATTATGAGACATAGGACCTTCATGAAAAGGGAGGGGATCATGAAATAACTAGCCCCTATCCATATATAGGTCATACGCTCAGGCATCACATGTTTTAGAGAACTCAAAGAAGAAGCTCTTGTTGCTTCTAAGATAAGATGGGATGCATCCTCCGATGAGGTTAAAAGTAGGGAGCCCTTTGGGTATAGGAATTTTTTTTTTCCAGCAACCTTCAGAGTAGAAAGGTATTCTAGACTACTCCAGGAGGAAGGGCCTATTTGGATTGGGTGCAGGTATAACCCCCCTCTCATCTAGTTTCCTCCAGAAAGTTACCAGAGGGATTATCAAATTAATAAAAAGTGGTAGGACGCTGCTTTTGAATAAATCAAAAGAAACAATGGTTTCAGGAGACCCGGTGAACCAACTTTTCCTCCCTACAGTATAACTGCTTTACATGTAAGATCTCAGCTTGCATGAGGACATGCAAGAAGGTAAGATGGGGGGTATGTTGGGTTATGAAAAAGGTATAAATATCTTCCTTTTTTCCACAGTTCATGATATAATCTTGATTGACTTTTCAGTTAGTTAAGGATAAATAGGATAGAAAATGATTAATATGTCTCTTAGAGTTATTATTGAAGTTTTATTAAATATATTCTAAATTACGATTGGAATTGTTTGATTTTGTTGCAGATTTGGATAAATAACTGTCAAGCCCAAGATAGCCAAAGATATCTTGGATATGCACAAGTTGTTGAAGGTTGAAGACTTTTAAGCGCAAAGCAGTTTTGAAGATAATCGATTTTCTATGTTGTAACTTTATAATAGTAAAGCAATCCTGAGGATCTTTCGATCCTTGGGATAGCTTGATTTACCCAGATAATTGTAAGATATAGGGGGGTAATAGATCCAGAAAGGATATAGAAAAAATTGCATTCAAGTATTCAGAACTTAGAATTGTTCGGCACAAGCAGTTTTTGTAAATGTTTTACCAACTATGGAATCAATGAAATTTTTGAGTGTTTTTACCATTTTTGCATTCTGAGTTTCTCGTAGCAGTACTTCTAAAGACCGAGGGCCCAGTCTGAAGGAGTTACTATCTCGTTCTGTAATTGTATCAGTTTGAAGTTTGATTTCTGTTTTGCGATTCAAATCTCTCTTGCAATAGCCAAGATGAATGCATAAGTGTGTTAATGATTTTATGTTGTTTGCATATAGAAGACATATATTTCCCTCAAGTATTAATGATTGTTGTTATGATTTCCATTTTTGTGGTTTGTTGCTTGATAGTTCCTCACATTTTCATACGCATTGTTCCTTTTCCTTAGATTTACAATTGTTGTTCCATTCAGTTAAAGTTACGATTGTTGTTCCTTTAGGTAAAGTTACATTAGCTGTCCCTTTCGACTAGATTACAATCGCTATTTCTTTCCATAGATAGAGTAATTCACTATTTCCTTTCCAGTAATTAGAATTCATAATTGATAGTTAATTCTGCAAGTCTTTACTTAGATTCAATTAGTGCTTTTTAGTTAAGTGAATTCAATAGATTAATTAGTTCCTTTTCATTCTACAACATTTTAGTAATCAGATTTCAATTCCATTAGTTCTCGAAATCTTTAGTGAACATTTGAGGAACTTGATTGTTGATAAACTCAGATTTGGTTTAGCTACACAATTTTAGCTTTCACAAGATACCTGCATAGACTTTGATGATATTCTTGAGATAAAAGACGAATCTCCAGGTTGATAAATTAATGTTAAACTAAGGTTGTTTTTAAGACACCTTTAGACACCAACAGGCCTTTTGAGCCGACTAATCTATTGTATCCACTTGTTCGTCCATGATCATGGCCTTGAACCTGGTCATATTTGGGTTGGCCATCCTCTGTACTACCTCTTCCCAGTCCTGGGTGCACTTTATGAAAATTTCATCCTCAAATTTATCATGCGTGTATGGCCAACAGGATGATACCTGTGAAGCATGTTGGAGGACCAGGCCTTTAGTGTCATGCTTGCGGAATTGGCCTGTCGGGAACCTAAATTCAAGTTGGCTCAACCCTTCTTGTTTGGCTTGAGCAGTGTCCTTTACTAGATAAAATCCCACATGGAAACCGTATGGTATGAAAGCCTGCTTCTTTTCCTTGACTAGTGTGGCATTATATCATTGCAGGATGGCATGATAGCAGATTTCTCCTACAATGAGTCGGTCTGGGACATGAGCGGGGAGTATATGTGGTGCTTCGGTGGCCCCGAACACCCTGATATAGGTTGAGAATTCATCCAAATACCAGTGGCCTACCTTCGCTACCATTTTCTTAGCTGTTGCGGATAATCTTGGGCATTCCTTTTTAAATATAATAAAATGAATACGAGTGATGAATTCATCACAGATGAGTGCGTAGGATTTTTTGTACTTGTTCTCCCAAAGTATGATGAAATAAACATGAACAGGGAGCTCCGAAACATGCCACCTTAAATTCATGTCGGCGAAGACATTTCTTTCACATATCACATCAAGCAGGTACAAGGCCATGTGGAAAGTGGGTGTTTCCCCTTCTTTCATCGTCTGAGCCTGTTGTGCATAGATTCTCAATTGTTTGGAAATTATCGCTCTGCAATTGAAGATGCTTTTGGAGATCACCACTATGTATGCCAAGGGAATCCACGCTTATGAAAACTTGGAGTATTCCTTCTCTCCATACAGTCGGCAGATGAGAGCCATCAAGTAGGTTTATGGATCCCTCAGGTTGACTGTTCCATACTAGCCACTGCTCCAGTTTGTAAACGCTTTGTCCTCCTTCCACCATGAGGCCATCAACCGAATGGTGTCATGGAATTTGTAGAACTTCACCATGAAGTATGTGTTTAGCCTCTCTTTTGGGTCTCTGAGTTTGTAGTACTTCTGGACTTCTATCTGGAGGAAAGCTCTGACAAACCCGCCATGCTCATCGTTGATCAAACACTTTTACGCGTCTATGTGGTCAATTAGCCACTTCAAAACTTCTATGCAAGGGAAAAACGAGGTTCTGTTGGCTACCATGTGTAAATATGATAGTCAGATATTCGGGAACACCTAGTCATCGAGCACCCTTACATCTGGGTCGCTGTGTGGGATATACTCCCGGTACTCCTCCCAACTGATTTGTTTGAAAATCTCCCCCCACTGCGGGAACATTACTTTGGATATGGTGCTTTCTTTTGTATCATCGAAGACCGAAGGTTGGACAAAGGCCTTCTTTGTTGAGGTTTTTATGACCGACTCTACTTTGGGAGTGAACTCCAACTGCCTTGCAATACCAAGAGAAGAACCTTCACCCATTTCATCTTCCATTAGCTTGGGTGCTCTTGGCGAGCGTCTGGTGGTTGGCTTTCTCGGCGAGATTTTACCTGCAACTAGGACATAGTTAGAGACCGTGTAGGAAATCACATGCATATATAAATCACGACCACCGAATTGACAAACTTGAACACATACCTTTGCATCTTTTTTAACTTGCTTTTGATCATCTGAGGATCATGATAGTCTTGAGATGCTTGCTTTGCTTCTTTGGATGCTCTGGAATTCAAACACTTGCACCGAATGAAATTGTTCAAATCCATTCTAGAGATTTTAAACAATATGAACTCACCTTGTCATATCAACCATTCAATTCGGGTTATGAGTGTAGTTCTATTAAATCTATCGTCATATCTTCAAAGACGTTTAAAATTAAATTCAATCGTGGGTTGATGGCGTGGGTGCGGGTTGTAACGTGGCCTATCGGTGATTTCAAATTGTTGTTGTTCAATCGGCGCACGAGGTAGCAACAAATGTGGGATGAAGCATTAACTGGTCTATTAAATGTCAGAACCCGATCATATCTTATGCCGAAAACATCCCATCATTTTGCTAGTCTAGTTGGTGAGTCGGGGATTGGGATTCTGCTTCGAGCACTTTTTGTTGATATCTTCTTGCAAAATCTTCGACGCCGATTGATCTTTCTGTACAGAGTTGACGTGGCAAGGCTGACCTAGAGGTGTGATTAGGATACAAGAAACCTTAAGACGACTCGAGACGAAACTAGGTCGTATGACACCATTATGTGATAAAGACACGTGGCACTCGAGATCGACGTCTTCATTTACTCATGTTAATCGAAATCAGGACTTTCTTTAAGCTGCATGTTCTAAAACCTGATCCTATCTTGTCAACGCTGAAAAGTATCAAGGATCGACGATCGATGATGAACCTACCCAAGTGCTCCCAGATCGAATCTCTCGAAAAAGTCCCGATGTCAAAAGTGTATCGGGGATCGACGATCGGCCATATGTTTATCGCATACAAAAACAATTGTTTTAACCCTTCTAGATTTTTCGACCCAGATAAAGCGCATCGGTCATCAACTATCGATGATTTCTTTACAACTTTTGTCAATGTCTATCCTTTCCGTATTTTGCTGACAATGATGGGGATTAGCTATCTCTTGAATTTTCATGGTAAATAACTTACACAAACCAACTCCACCTTCTAATGAAACCGATGATGCATAGGCGATCAACGACTATTATAACTGTGTGGCCACTTTATCTGCTTGAATTTTTCGATGCCAAACACAAGCGCGTTAGGTGCAATGTTAGCTGCAGGTTCTTAGTTAGGATGTAAAGTTATTTTAGACACAAGGTTTCATATAACAAGTTCAAACACCCTGACTTGATGGATAAGAGTCATGAAAACAAAACAAAATAAACCATTCCCCCCATGTGAACTCAATTTAGACAGTAAAAGAAAACAAGTGGTACCCAAAAAGTGATAAAATTTCATAAGGATTTTAGGGTGTGTTGAGTGCTCAACACTACCCATGATCAATATATGCCAATAGTTCTCAAGAAATCAGCCGCGAAAAAAACCTTGTCCAGTCTTTTCATAATACTGTTAGATCTCAATATGTCGTTCCTCTAGGAGCGAACTACAACATTAGGTAAGATATCCATGAGCCCACTGTCTAGAAAAATCTCTTTGAAAAATCTTGTCAACTGATCCGGCTGAGATGAATCCCCCCAAATCTCTCCTTCACTAAAAGTAAAATTAAAATCCCCAACTACTATAAGATTTTTTGGGAAAATAACCCCCTATCCATCACTTTGACCCATAAATCCTTTATGTCTATACAAGGCCCATAGACATTTAGAAAATATATATATTTCTTTAATTCTATGCTCGTACCTGTCAAGAGTAAACCACCACAACTTATATAAGATGTTCGATCAAATTTGGAAGGGTCTCGAGGAACCAGCAGGCCCCCAGACTTGCCAAATGAACTCACTGCACACATATACAAATCAAGTTTTAAAGAAGTTAGGAAAGATCTGGCCCTCTTTTCGTCCACCAAGGTCTCTTGCAAAAAAATAATATCAAGATGCATTTTATTAAGAAGTCTATGCCAAGAGGCATATTCCAGGGGTCCCCCTACCCCTATGATATTAAGGGAGAGTAGTATCATGATTGTTCCCTTGCTAGGGCTTTCTTAACTAATAAACTACAACTACCTACTAAAAAATTAAACCTTGAAGTAAAGGCGACCATTAAAGAGCTGCACTAACTCAGGATATGGCCCTACCAAGAACTGACAGGAAAAGTCAGCAGTATAAAACTAACGAGTTCTACTAAACTCATCATCTTCTTCTAAAATAGATGGCGAAAAACACACTCATAAACACCTCTCTCTAGTCTTCATAGTCCACTAGATGTCGAGCTTCCCTGCCAGAAAAACTACTCACCTATCCTAAGTCAAAATGACTGGATCCTACTGCCATTAAAAACACCAGAGTCGAGCTCCAATAATCCCTTCCTAGTACATCTCACGATAATAATAATCACTAGGTTACTTAAATAAATGGGTTGCACTGATTTCCATATCTCTTTTAAGGGTGTTATTAGACTTGTCCATAAACTATTAAAAGTATAAAGAAGTCACATCACTTTTATTTTTCTTTTAGGCTATGTACAAATAATACATTATTACAAGTTTCAATTGCTTCATAATTATTATAATTTTTTGTTTTCGACTACATACAACTAATATATCAAAATATTTCTAAGAGGAAAATATAAGCAACTTTGTTGCTATTTTCACTTGTTTTATATTGCATTTAATGCCATTGTATTAACATCCCAAAAACATCAAGATAAATTAACATTTTTTTAATGTTTAATTTTTTTTATATAGCATTTAATACCATTGTATTAGCATCCCAAATACTTCAAAATAGATTAAGATTTTTTAATATCATGCTCAATGAAAAACTATTTTGCATAATGAATATGCAAAAAATTTCATTGGGTCCCAACACGTATGTCCCTTGTCACTTGTGAAATGAAAATATTATGTGGCTCACTGGAAAGGGTTTTGTTGGGTTTTGCTAGAATCCAAAGACTTAGAGTCATCCTTACATTTATTTATGTTGTTTAATGACTACGACCACTCGATTGTTTTAGTGCTATTGATCTGAAAACAGATCCGGAAGCCTGATAGGGCTTGAAAAATGCTCAAAAATGAAAGTGCTCGGATTGCGATGAAACCTATGCCATTGCGTCCGTCTCGTCTTCCTGATTCCGGTGGTATAATTTTTATGTCAAACGGAGTCCGTATGGAGAAGATATCGCGTTATGTCCGAAAAGTCAAACAAGCAAATTTGATGCTGACTGGGCAGGACACGTGGCATGTCCGTACAGTGACACGTGGAAGGCCGTATAGTGATGACGTGGAAGATTCCATACAGTGACGTGGCGGCTCCAGAAGATGACATGTGGTGGTCCGTACAGGTGACACGTGGCATCACCAGGACGCGACACGTGTCAGGTGATTTTGGCACTTTGGGCGTACGATCGGCCAATATCGAGGTGACACGTGTCACCACTCACAGGGTGACACGTGGCACGCTGACGTCAGCAGGATGACGTGGCAGCTGACGCGGCAGGTGACTGGGATGTACGGCCGGGACACTTGGCAGATGACATGACTGACAAGTGGCAGTACGGCGGGTGACAGGGCACACACGTGGGCCAATCCGACGTTGACACGTGTCCAAAGTCGATTGGTTAAAAAACGCCACGTGGCCCACTCACAGGGTGCCACGTGGCGCTGTATGATTCGTCGATTGGGTTCAATGTAAATTTGTTTGGTCGACGCCGGGCGGATTCGAACACAGGACCTCCGGACGGGCAGCGTACCAACGACGCCGGGCTAACCGTATGGGCAGCCGGTCGGACTTGTTATGGAATTGGCAAATATTTCTTTTAAATTTGGTTAATGGTTCCAACGGATGGCAAAAGGGCCGGGGCCTAGCCCCAACCCTCGCCACATAAACTATTCCATACGACCAACGGCGCGGCATTCTGGCGGGAGTTAAATATAAACGGCGGTTGGTTAAGCCCGTGATTCCGGGCGCTAAATCCACGGGGTCAATTCCTATGTAATAGCGCAGGGGGTGTTACAACCAACGGCCACGGGTTTATTATTAAGCCACGGTTCCAACAGTCACCCATAAAACCGGGAGCCAGGAGAATAGGGGTGGCCCGCGCTATGGCGCGTGGCCACATGCACAACCACATGAATGAACCAAGGGGGCCGCGCGCACATTTGGGGGCTAAAGGCCCATAACTATAGTAAAGTGGGTTTTTGCCTAGGAATTGGTTTTTTTATAATTAATTCAGCTATTATTAGCTGATTTCTTCCATTTTTGGGGGATATTGGGATTTTTTGGAGGCCAGATTCTTGGAGGAAGTTGGGGATGAGAAACCAACTCCATTCCTATATAAACCAGGCCTGTTTGAGGCCAAGGGACAGTCATTGTTGCAGAGTTATGCTGTTGGAAAGCCAAGCCAAAGTCAGTTTGTTGCAGGGAAGCCTTTGAGGTGGAAACGCTGTCGGATCGTTTCTGGGAGCTTGGAGCATCAGATTTGCGTGCCGTTTCAACCATGATTCGCTGAGTTAAATATAAACGGCGGTTGGTTAAGCCCGTGATTCCGGGCGCTAAATCCACGGGGTCAATTCCTATGTAATAGCGCAGGGGGTGTTACAACCAACGGCCACGGGTTTATTATTAAGCCACGGTTCCAACAGTCACCCATAAAACCGGGAGCCAGGAGAATAAGTGGTTCGCTATGGCGCTGCGGGCTACGTAATAAACCACATGAATGAACCAAGGGGGCCGCGCGCACATTTGGGGGCTAAAGGCCCATAACTATAGTAAAGTGGGTTTTGCCTAGGAATTGGTTTTTATAATTAATTCGGCCTAATATTAAATGATTTCTCCATTTTTGGGGATATTGGGGATTTTTGGAGGCCAGATTCTGAGAAGTTGGGGATGAGAAACCAACTCTATTCCTATATAAACCAGGCCTGCTTGAGGGCCAAGGGACGCCATTGTTGCAGAAGTTATTAAGTTGGCTAAGCCAAAGTCACATTTGTTGGGTGTGGAAGTTTTGAGTGGAAACGCTGGCTCTGGACAAGCTCGGCTTCTGGAGCATCGACGGCGCGTCAGTTGCATTGGGTTTTAGAGATCTGTGTCAACAAGACTAGATCAGTCTTGTAGCCTTTGGGCATTGTCGAGATGTAATTTTGATAATTTGAACATAAATAAAGAATCCTCACCCACAGAGAAAAGGCTCCCAGACGGAAAATAAAGCCGTAATCCGCGGTCAACAAAATCATGCTCTTATGGTTTGCGGTTGCTCATTATTGTTTTCAGATCTGCATATGTGTATTTGACTGATATAATCCTCTTCTTTTCCTCATTCTTTCATTAAATTCTCAATGGTTAATGAATTCATGCAAGTTTTAAAAACTCAACCATAATCATAAAAGATCCTGCCGGATCAACTATGGTGCCATTTCTTTATGTTGGTCAATGACCAACATCCCAAGGACTTAGGATTTATAGCTATCCTAAATATTTCTTTATGTTAGTTATAGTTGTATTCACATTTATTTATGTTGTAGGTTAAATGTTTTACAAAACGATGATTTTTTCCGGGGATATTTGCTCGAAATCCAGTGAGAAATTGTTAGATTCATAGATTTGAGTGATTATTTATGTATAATCCAAGTGCTCTATGGGCTTTTCAGCGTGCTCAATCCATTAATGCATTCAGAAATAGATTTTGAACAACAGAAAATAGTGATTCGTGTAAATTTATATCACAACCAAAAAACAATTTCATAGAGCATCTAGACAACACCTTTATTTATTCAATTATGTCATGCTTAATCACCCAAATATTGTTTTGCCTCATTAATCATGAACTACCCACGTCTAACCTGCAATATGTGTTGAAAGTATGATATGTAATTGGTTGCAAAACGTAAATAATTAAACCATTAAAATTTTTTTTCCAATCACGTAACGAGTTGGAAAAAGTGTGATATGTAATTGGTTGCAAAACGTAAATAATTAAACCATTATAATTTTTTGTTCCAATCACGTAACGAGTTGGAAAAAGTGTGATATGTAATTGGTTTTTCTCCACAGAAAAAATTCCTCAAATTATATTAATAATATAATTTTGTTCTTTGGTCAAGAAGTTACAGATATTCAAGCTAGATATAGCCCTGTAATATGTTGTGGGATTATAGTCCATATTTTGAGTGTGTCAGTGGATTGGCTGGCTGCCAAAATGGATCAAGACCAATGAGTTGTGCTTATACTATTTTGGATTGTACTTGGGTTGTGCTCTTCAGATGATAGGATCTGGAAGGATAATGAAGCTCTCTAAGATGGATATAGAGGAGGATAACTTAGAAATTTTTTAGGACATTGGTAGGGCCCTCATGGCCATCAACCCATAGATTATATGATATGATTCCAGCTTTTTTTTTTAGCGCAACCTTGGAGAGAAAGTCTGCATCTTTGTTGTAATCTCAGATTGTATGTTTGTAGGTGAGCTTGGTGAAATTTGGAAGGAGATGTTTGATTCTTTCCTTCCAGCCGAGAAGATCAGCTACCTGGAGAGTGCTCTTGTTATTGAGCCATGATGATTCGAGAGTCCCCAATCAGCAAGAGAGTGTCAATATGTAGTCTGGAAGCCAAATAGAGGGTGGCCCAGGCACCCAATAATTTTGCCCAGGTGTTGGTGCCCTGACCACAGTTGAAAGTCCATCTGCAAATGGTGTTGTGTGAGATGTGAATCAATCTGCCAACACCACTCTGCAAATTATTATGTTGTGAAGCTTCGTCAAACCAGCCCACCGGAATCGTGTCCAGAATGTGGGGCATATGTACGGTTTTTTCCTTCTGTTTTCCAGCATGAATCGATGTCTAGGAGTAATAAAGGACTAATGTTTTGTATGCAACAGAGTGGGCGGATGGAGGCTTATTCTGAAAGATATAACAATTTCTTTCTATCCAGAGATTCCAGCAGATCATGGGGGGGAGAGTTATGTAATGTGGGGCAACTTTAATCAAATTCTCCGAGTTCACGAGATCTTCGGATCTCCGCCACCTGTCCTCCTCGGATGGATGGCTATGATCCTCTCACGACCTCGCCACTCGCAACTTGGAGCATCCAATTTTTGGACTTCTACTCGGCGAGTCCCGAGTTCACGAGATCTTCGGATCTCCGCCACCTGTCCTCCTCAGATGGATGACTATGATCCTCTCGTGACCTCGCCACTCGCAACTTGGAGCGTCCAGTTTTTGGACTTCTACTCGGCGAGTCCTGAGTTCACGAGATCTTCGGATCTCCGCCACCTGTCCTCCTCAGATGGATGGCTATGATCCTCTCGCAACCTCACCACTCGCAACTTGGAGCGTCCAGTTTTTGGACTTCTACTCGGCGAGTCCCGAGTTCACGAGGCTTAACCCTTGTCTATCACCCGATAGATCTAACGACTGTCAGGTTTCCTAACTAAGATTTGACGGTTAAGATTGGCCCCGATGCCGCGTCCTTTTCTAATACTCTTTGGACGTGGAAAACCAATGGTCCAGATGTTCTCATGGAGCCTGGAGGTCTACGACTCAGATTTCCTCGCTATTCACGAAGATAAGGGAAAAAGGGTTAAGGCAATTTATGCCCTCATTCATCCCTTCTGTTTAATGGTCGTGAATGATCGCAGCTTCCCCGACAGGACCTCACCCATTGATCACCACTTATCCTTACGCGGTTACTTCGAAATTTAAAAAGGGTCATTCCTCTTCGCATAGGGTTGCTAAAACTTGCGCATTCGTGCCCTTTTTCCAGGTTCTTGGTAAACCTTTCTGAGAAGGGAAATCTCCATGAGGAGGCCTATTTCGGGCCATTCCTGGATACAAATAAGGGAAACAAATTCCCGGGAATGGACTGGTATCACCTGGGCGTGATTAGATTCATTTTTATCGATGTGAGTCATGTATGGTTTCCTCCATTACAAGCATATGTCCATTAATTATTACGAAAACATTCACAAACATTCTTACACTCAAATTGTGCACACTCTCACAGTGCTGTGAGTACACACACACACACACACACACACACACACACACACACACACACACACACACACACATATATATATATCAGTGTATGAATTTCAGGATGCAATACAGAAAATACTTATCAGAAATAACACCAGAATTGGGTACAACTACTGAGAGGGATGCTCGTTTCCACCCAACCGTAGGCTCAACGAATCCTAACGGATTTACCACTAGCCACCCCCAAGCTGAGACCACGATATTCCGAGACTGTGTCTCTCTATCTGCCAGTGACCAGGAGCGAAGGTTGCAATCCTCCCCCTATGCTATCACTCACTCTGCGTAAAAAATGCCAGAGTTCCCCTCACGTCTACCCCTCTCAATATTTTTTGCCATACCCCTTATCCTCTCGCGAGGTTGCGTGCGGCACGATTACCCTCGCGCCAATCAAGCCTAACGGCTCTACAGATGGGTGGTCTACCATGCCATCCCTCATCAAGCCATCCGCCTACTAGCCTGCGAGGTATTGACTTTCAGGGCCAGTGAGTCGCTTTTGGTTCTCCGGGCCAGTGGAGTCCAAATACGGTATTTAATTCTCGGTGGAAGTTAACGCCACCTTTTCAGGTGCCTTCCACCGCCATCGCGGTCTCTTTTCTGCACATCCCCTCTCAGCAGTCTGCAATAAATTCAAAATATTATTCACAT
>SNQJ01S0080386.1:15249-35621 GCA_010110895.2 Picea sitchensis | reverse complement strand
ATCTGATTCTATATGCTATTTTAGACTAGCTACAGAATCAGATGATTCTGTAGCTAAGTCTGTAGGATCAATTTTTTAGTGTTTTGTTACTGAAATATCTTTCTAATTGGATATTTGTGTCCTATTGCAGGTAAATTCGAATTGCAGTTGAGTTTATGAGCAGTTAGGGGAGATCTCAAAGATTTTAATGGCATTTTGATTTCCTAGTTTAGTTGATTTTGGGATTTTTTTTCCTGATTATGTAAAACTGTTTGATGTTATCCACAGGGAGGTTTTACCCTGTGGAGGAACTTATATATACTTATGATTTTTGTAATAAGGTCCATCCTCATTCGTGGGAGAACAAGGATATGAAGTTCTAATACAAACTGAAGCAGAATTTGGTGTTTTGTCACAGCTTTAGCTTCTCAATATATCAATGTTTCTGTTTCATGTTATGTATATCAATTTGTTTATGATTTATGACTACTTTAGCTATCTAGATCATGTGCAAATGATATAATTTTAATCACTGTAATTCATATCTAGTTTCTTCCAAATATATAAAAGACATAACAATTGTTAATTCAGTTTGTGAATGACAGGTTTATCTTCTTCATTGATTGAATTATCAAATATAAGTTTCTTGCATAACAGGTTTCCCTTATTGTGAAAATTTATAATCATAAGATTGTTATGATCTTTTATGTCTTGTTTGTCCTGTTAACAACTCAAAGAGCAGCGCAGTAGATCATTTACGAGAAGCTTTTGGACTAACCCGATGCGAGTTTACTTCCGCCGAACAGCTTCAGAGTCATCACACACAGGACAAATAAGGAGCGCTTCTAGGTCAGTTAGTCTTTTCTTTGTTGTTTTCATTAGTAGTTTAATTTAGATATAATTTCAATTAGATTTATATTAGGTTGTTTAATTTCAGCAATTATATTAGATCTTTTAATTTCAGTAGTTTTATTTCTTTTTCATAAAATATATAAAATTCAAAAAACATATCTTGCTGTCTTAGGGCAGAAAACACATGAGTTTTGCAGGTTTTAATTAAATCTGTAGAGTGTTTATAATGTACATTTGTGAATAAGTAATATTGCAGCTGGTAATTAGATAATTGATTTGAGTTATTATAATAGTAATAAGTAGATTGTATATAATAGTTAGAATAGTTGTATTTAGTTTTAGTTTATTTAGTAGTTTGTTTTAATTAGATTAGTGTAATAATTAGTTTGTTTGTTTTTAGTTAGTTCGTTTATTTCCTTTTTAATTTTAGTTAGATTGTTTTAGTTAGTTTTAGTTTTAGTTAGTTTAGATTAGTTTCTCTTTGGTTTTCTTAAAAGACCTTAGAGCGGCCAACGGAGCCGTTAAACTCGTCAGGGTGGTCCATTCCAAACGACTTGGGTTATTTAAACAACCCCGGACTGGTTCCACTCTCTCAATTGACGGACGGACTGTTTCGCCCGTCAACACCTATGTGAAGAATGGTTTTGAAGGCTTATTTCTTGTAACCTATTTTGACTAAAGGCAATAAAGAAGAAGATCTTGTGGACGTAGCCCCAGGGTGGGGGTGAACCACATAAATCTGTGTGTTATTCTTTGTGTTTCGACTCACTGTGCCTACATTTTCTTTGATTTGATGTATTTAGATAGATCTACTCATGCTTGGTGCTTATTAGATGTGTAAGAACGTTAGATCTGACATGCATGAGGATTCTTAGTGTTGATCTACTGGATCTAATCTATTTTTCTATGGTTAAGTGTTGAGATATCTTAGATCTAGTGAATGTTGCGATGCTCTGTGTTGTCTGCGAAGTATAATAAAGAGTGAATAGTGATGAATGACCATTGTTAAGTGCTCTGTAAGCAATATAATCACAAATCTATGTCCCAACTAAGGTTGCAGACACGTGAGTCTTGCAACCACCCCTACCTCTACCTCGGGTGAGACTTCATCTACTTCGCAGGTGTTGCCGAAAAGGGCTGGTAGTTAGGGATTTGTTTGTGTGCTCTTGAGCATTGAACCCTGGGTCTACCCTTGTGCCAACAAAACCTCAAGGACACTCCCTTATTTTTTCCTATAATCACTCTACTTTTCCCCAAATCATCCGTCAAACTTAACCATTTTGTCTTACAGTTAAGTATCGCATTATGTGATTCTAACCAATCCATACCAATCATTGTGTCATTAGATCTTAAGATTGTGACATAAAGTTCTACCTTTATCACAAAGTCTCCCAAGTTAAGGCTACAATCTGTAGCCTTTCCTCCAACCTTTTGTTTGGCACCTGATGTCATTTCTACGTACTTGAACTCATCATGTTCGAATGCCTTTACCTTAATTCTCTTCAGCACTGCACTAGAGATAAAGCTCTATGTAGCACCTGCATCTATCAATATACTGTAATTTTGGTCTGTGATTGTACCTGACATATCTAGCATAGTGGACTCATGCTCAGCCTCGGGGTTGTTCACCGCTACATGTATCCTGTGGGCCTTGCCCAAATCTCCAACTGTAGTGGTTCCTAATGATCCGTTCGCTCTGGCCTTCTCAATTGGGTAGTCTCGCTGGTAATGTGGCTCACTAGATGTCCAACATCTAGTCTTCGGTCCAGTGCTCCTGGTCCCCAAAGTAGAATATGTTGGCCTAACAACCTGTGATCCCAATCTGTTCTGTTGAACAAGCCTAAACTATTGTTGTTGCAGAAAACGTTGATGTTGTTGTGGTCCTCTGTAAGGAGTGCTTTGCTGAGGAATTCATCATTGTGGTGTCGTGAACATAGGTCCTTTGGGCATATCTCGATGCCCTGAAGCCTGTATGGATGGTGTCTGGAGTTGTTGTACTCTTGGTGTCGCCTATACCCCCTTTCTAGAAGATTCATGCCTTGACCCCCATTGTTCAGCTCTTCCTCATCCATGAGGGCCTTCTGAACTACATCGTGTAAATATTGAGGCATTAGGATCCGTACCTTTGCACGAATGTTGAAGTTATGGCCAAACACAAACTTATTAACCTTTAACTTCTCTTTGTTCAAATGTGGAGGATACCTAAGTAGCTCCATGAATCTGGCCTCATACTCTGGTACCGTACGACTACCCTGTCGTAAGACATTAAACTCATTAAGTTGATGCTCAATGAATTCCTTAGACAAGTACCTCTCTCGGAACCATTCCTCGAACATTTCCCATGAAACATCTTCAACGACCATGTTTAGTTGAGGTAGGAGCGTCTTCCACCATATAAAAGCACTTCCCTTCAGCTGGAAGACCGCCATGTGAACCTTCATGTTCAAGGTGTAATCACGAAGTGCGAATCACATCGCCATATTCTCCAACCATGCATCGGCGGCTAAGTCGTCTGTGGCACCCATGAACTTGGGAAACTTCACCTTCTTGATTTCTATGTGCATACTACCACTACCAGATGGAGCACGCTGTGAACCCTCGTTCAGTACAGATGCTCTTCCCTCAACTTGATCTAGGCGGTTAATAAATGCCTCAGACATCCCCTAGAAGGATCTCATAAAACCTACCACATCTCCCATAGCAACCTGTTCTTTCTCATTATTCTTCTCATCTCCTTGGGGATTAGACCCTTCTAGTGTGGGTACTATCGGAGGTGTCACACCTCTTCCTCCAGCACTATGTCGTCTACTTCCCCTGCATCCTCTAACCATGATTACCAGCAAGAACAATTTCATATCTTTATTAGCGATCTAATTCAATCATTTAGTTTAACAAAGTGGATGGCATAACGGTCCAATGTCGCAGGGTTGAACCTCGTTTTGATACCATATGTAACAACGCCTCTGTTACATCTTAAAGTAATTGAGAAACGTTATGAGATATTTTTTTTTTTAAACATTAATAAAACAACATTTGAACAAGTGAAACATGATATTAACATACTTTGGCAATACACATTATATTCCATTCACCTCATTGGACAACTAGGTTTAGATACAAATTCAATGTATTACGGATCTACCATATCACATAACATCACATACAACAAGAGTAAAACATCATGATTATTCCAGATCAACCACAACTAGTTTCATCACACATCATCATTACTTCTAACAGAAAAATCATCATACAAGGCAATCAAAAATGTCTACCCATCAAATCTACCTGCAAGGTTAGGACCTCCAAGACACATAATCAACGCTCAAGTCCAGGATTCATCCGATTTATTTTGACCACTTAAGGTCTCAATACTGGTGATTGTTCTGAGGAACAAGGAAGCATCTAATTCCCTTATCCAAACTCAAATCTAGACTCAGGATCAATATCAGTAAGGTACCAAATCATAACACAATATAAATCGTTAAATCCCAATTACTAGTCAAGTTTTCCTTCTCTTAAATGTTATAAAAACCTTAACTAACCATCATCTAGATAATATGCCATACCCTTATGAATTTCATCAATTAATTACAAGTCACAATTTAACATATGTCTCTATTTTCCCAAGGAAATACAAGCATCAATCATTAATTAAAATTGGACATCCCTCCAATGCACAAATCAAGTAATCAGACGTTATAAGTTAGCTTAATATATATATGTAATAATTTGAAAGAGAAACTCTCAACCACCGAGAGGAGACTGTAAACTTTTTGTGTACTTCTAAATCAAAGATATTGTGATAAGTAAAATTTGTGTCTCTGTAAAGTCAGTTTCTAGAAATGAGAAATCAATTTTGTTTTCAAATACAAATGTATCTTCTGGAAGTCACAGAACAAGGCTTGCGCAGTGCCAAATCAAGAGGTGCACAGAAGGACCTTTTGAATTAAAAATCTCAGGAGAGACAATGCAACTACAATGAGTAATCACATTAAGTGAGCAGGAGACCTCTTGAAGTTTATATCTCAGGAGGGAACACACTGTGTGCACCAGAAAAGAGTCATCTTGGTGATGAATCTCCATGAGGGAAAGCTATGGTAGCTCTCCAGGCGAAGAATTTCCTTGTTTAGGTTGCAGTGGACGAGATATAATCAGGAGGAGTCAAAATCCCTTAACCATTATATCAAAGAGGAGATGCGCACTCATTAAACCCTAATATCTTCGGGCTCCGTTACTTTGGCGGATTATAGTTGATTGTATTGAGTGAGCCCCGAAGCCCGAAGTAGCAAAGTCAATCTACATCGTATATCGATGGGCGAAAACTAGCAATTGGATCCATAAGAGTTCGGTGATTCAGCAAGTCTGAGTCCTAACTATATAAGAGCTAGAAAAAACCCTAAAGTTTTGAAGTCCCGGAGTGAAGGACAGTCGTAGATATGGCGATCGATTATGGGTCGTTAGAGCTACGGGCCTCCATTCTTTGAAGGTTCGGTAATTGAGTACTCCGGTAGATTTAGACTCATGAAGATTATCGTTAATGAACTCCCATAGTCTCGAAGTCTGGAGTAAATCATGTTTGGCGGTTGATGGAAGGATGTGGACCGTAGATCTCTGAGTCATTCGAGAATCGCTCTCTGGATAAGTTATGGTGTAGGTGCTAAGGGTTAAGATAACCCCAAACTTCTGAATTCTGGGAGTGGAGGTCAACCATAGATCTATCAATTGATCGAGGATCGTTAGATATGTTATAATTCTGACCCCTTGTCCTTCGGAGGTTCATGAGTTTGGCTCTCCGAAGGAAATGAGTTGATGTTTACAAAAAGTGAGGAACTCTCGGAGTTTCAAACTCCAGAGTGAATGAAAACCGTTGAATTGAGGAGTGTAAATCGTCAAATCTCTGATCCCTTCGGAGGTTCGAAGATCCAAGTGAAACAGTTTCAAGTTGTGTAAGAGGAGAAAAACCCCAAAGTCCGGAGTTCCAAAGTAGATCTCCACCATAGGTTCTCGCAGGAGGAGAATCTTCGTCAGCCATTGGATTAAGTTCATAAAGTTAATGATGGAAGGTAGAAGAGTAAGGTTAACCTATATCTACCGGTCAACTCTGATTATGACCGAATTCGGTCGGTTAACACTCCGGGTGAACAAGGGTATTGAAGTTGAAAAAATTCTGGAGAACCGGAGTCCCAGAGCTTTGAATAGCACCCGTTTGGCCAGCGCTAGGTTCTAGCCCGTGGTCACATGCACAACTTTATCAAGGGAAGAGATAACGTCAAAGATTAAAACAAGTCCAAACTTCAAAATAGAGTAGGAAAAACACAGGGAACCAGGCCTCCAGTGATCCCGAAAATTTTGGGTTTAGAAAATAAAATAAGCAGAGACTCCATGCTACTAACGACTTTGTATTTTTCAACAATCAACAAGGAAAACACGAAAAATACAGATTAACAAATTTCAACAAGGATCCACCATTCGACGGAGATGAATTATCGAAAACTTAAATAGAAGATACAGCTTCGGATCTAGTACTCATTTCGACAGAGAACCCATCATAATAAATGGTTGGGATTTAAAATGAAATTCAACAAGAAAATCCTGAAATTTTTGAAACTAACTCCTTGGTTTACCAACGAATATTGCACTTTTACGTTCCGAAATAATCTCAACTAAACTTTGATCATTCCACTTCAATAGATAAAATAAAATTTTAGAGCATTTACCATTTACAATACAAATTTGGATTTCACAATGAAGATCAAGCCTTCCCAAATTAGAGAGCAGAAAACGTTCGGAATTACAACGATATTTTAAAATATAAACACTGTAGTTATTATCTGCTTGACATCAATAGTAATTAAAATATAAACTCTGAACTAAAATTTGTTGACAGTAATTGTAGCAATTGGCATTCATGTTTTCCAGTGATTCTACAATGGCCCTATCAGTATAACATACAACCACACTAATACTATGAATAAAATTCAGAGTATAAAAATATCAGAACCAATGAACGATGCGTAATGAAGATGTCTTCAAGGTCTTGCGCTCCTTCCTTTTATTTGCTTGCTAATCACAAAGACTTCATCGGTACCTTCCATCCAATGCTAGGGGTACTCTTCTTTCCCCTTAGCCCCCCGAGCCGCAAAGGGGCCACACACAAGAAACCAACTAAATAGCTCCAAGACTTGCCCTCGCAAGGAAGAGTTTCCACTCTTTTTACAAGCTTGGTATCCCAACTCTCACAAATAAAACATAGTCCAATAAAAWTTTGGCAGCATAACAATGCTCAAAAATCARATCCATTTTCCCTTCTCTAGAAATTACTTTTATAGAAATTTCTTCACTGACACRTGTCCTTATGCACAAATAATTAAATTTTTAGTAAATTTTAATTTGGATTATTCACTCACACACTTGTCACAATCTCCCCAAATTACACCAGTATTTACCATTTTTATTTTATTTAAATATGTCAAAATCCCTCACATTCCTCAATGTGTTCCTATTTTCACTCCTAGGTGTCGCTTTGTTCCCCAAATTCTCATTTAAGGAGTGTCTCCTAACTAGATCTTAGTTAGAGTTAAATTATGAGTCATCTTCTAGTTAGACTAGTGTAGTTTGACTCTAGATTTTATTCTATGTACAACCAACCTCTCAAGTTATTATTTATTTCTATTTAAAATTTATGTTTTATTAAATTCATGCACACATGTGCATTGTATTCAATATTTATATTTTTCCCACCTTTTCCTAGAATTAGATTTATCCCAAATTTAATATTTTAATTAGTCCCCAAATTAAACTTAGACTTAGGCCAAATCTTAGACTTAGGCTTAGACTCTTGTTAGGATTTTCAACTAATAATCTTTTGTTTAATTAATTAGTTAATCCAACAAGCTCTAAATATTTCAATGTTTTCTAGGCCATCTAGATTTATTGACTTAAGTTTCATTATGTGAAGTGCCCTTCAAGACGCGCTTTTGTGCTCCAAGGGTACCACTCGCCTTAGACTTGTTATGGAAGTTGTTCAAACCTTGGAGTCAACACTCCACTCGGTCAACCTTGTGAGAGACTAAGGGCTTCTAAGGAATAAGGACTCTTCCTTATTGCACGCTCCTTAGGAATCTTCGTGAGCGGCTATCTCAGTCTGCCCTCGCAGCATCGTGGACATTTTGAAATAGGTAATCGTTAACCTACATTTCAAACCACAGTGGGAGTGCTAGTAGGCTATGACATTGGAGTTGTCACACATCTCCCTCAAATATTTGGTTTCTGTACATGGTCCCTCTACTCCTTATGTGAGTTGAATTAGCAAGCATCGTCAAGCTTGCATCCACTGACAAAACACTGTCAATAATTATATATACATAAATCATACTATAATCAATCATACAACAGATGTGCATGAAATGAAATACTCAATAGATACAATCCACTCCCTAACTCAATCCGGATTCCAAGGGAATACATCAATGCCATCAACATCCTTAACTTGTCATGTGTCATGCACACTCGGGATGACTCGTCAAAAGAATATGTCAATATATATATATATATATATATCAATACATTCAATAAGCCATAACACTTCAACATAATAATATATAACCCATAATCTGAATGAAATCAAAATTTACCATACCTCGATCACTTGCAAGCAAGTGTCCTCAAAGAATAAGTCTATAATAGTGTGCTCAGTAGAGCGGGGTGTTACACTTCGAAGACAAGACTTTTTAGGAATGGATAAGTTGTAATATATCTTATGTATATTACAATGTTCATTAATTATTAATTAAATAATTAATGTAATAATTATACTTTTAATATAAAGTCACATCTTTTTAGAAAAAAGATGTAACTATACTTATTTACATGTATTTATACACGTTTTTTCTACATTGAATAAGACAACAAATAATAAATTTTTTAAATATTAAATATGTATTTCATATATATCTAGTTTCATGCTCTCACAATACTTAGTTGAAAATGCCACCAAGGAAAAGAGTGGGAAAATATTGCCACACTAAGAACATAAAATGGGGGAGAATTCACTTCAAATGAATTCAATGATTATTGCAGAAGAAATGGAATAAAATGGTAGTTGAAAAAGTCTTATACTCCATAGAATAATGGACTCACATAAACAATGAACAAAACTCTAATGGGAATGACAAGATCAATGTTGCATTTCAAGGGGTAAGCATGAAATATTGGACCAAAACAGTTCATACAATAGTATATCTAAGGAATCGATCACCCACATCCACCTTAGAAGGAATTACTCCATATGAAGCTTGGTATGGTATTAATCCTTCAATTAATCATCTTCAAGTTTTTGGCTCCACTTGCTATGCCTTAGTTCCTAAGGGAAAAATGACTAAGTTGAAAAATTGTAGTATGAAATGCATTCTTATTGGGTATTCAGGAGAGAAGAAAGGCTATAGGTTTCTATCCAATGGAATTTTCATTACCAGTCAATATATAGTCTTCGATGATGCAGAAATTCAAAAAAATGGAGAGATTGGTAATATATTTGGTCATTTGAAGAAAAAGGTAGCTCGAGAAAAAACAATTCATGAAGGAAAACCAAATTAGATTGAAAAATATTTATCCCCCAACATGAATGTTCAAGATTTAGATAACTCTTCCTCAGATGATGAATCTTCAATCCACGATAGATCAACTACAGTAAATTCACCACAGGGACAACACAATATACCAAAATGGTTCACATGACTGCTTAAATATGTTCACCCATAGGAACAAGACAAAACAAGAACTAGAAGTTCTACTTCATCGCACTCAGATTTTTCCTTAGTAACTCATGATTTTGTTGAAACAACAACTTTTGTAGAAGAAATGTAGCACAAAGAATGGCAACAAGCCATGGTGGATGAGTATGATTCTGTAATTGCAAATGGAACATGAAAACTTGTTGATTGTCCAACAAAAGTTAAACCAATTGGTTGCAAATGGGTTTACCAAATCAATTATAAATCTAATGGTGAAGTATATAAATATAAAGCAAGACTTGTCGCAAAAGGATTTGCTCAAAAAAAAGAATTGACTATGAAGAAACATTTGCTCCAACAACAAAGTGGAACACCATCAATATGGTAATAAATTTGACTACATAGTATGGTTGGACACTTCGCCAAATGGATGTCAAAAGTGTTTTTCTCAATGGTGATTTGAAAGAAGAAGTTTGTGTGACTCAACCTCCAGGTTTTGAAGATGAAGGAAATGAGCACAAATTATGTAAACTTATTAAAGAATTTTATGATTTGAAACAGAAACCTAGAGCATGGTATGCCAAGATGGATGAATACCTTAGGCATGTTGGTTTTCACCGCAATGGATGTAATGATACTTTATATTTTAAGATGCAAGGTCAAACCTTGGTTATCATTGTTGTTTATGTTGACGACGTAATCATTACATGGAATTATGAAGATCACATCAAGGAGGTAAAACACTAACTTCAAAAAGGATTCAAAATGACATATTTGGGGCCACTTCGATATAATTTTGGAGTCGAAGTTTCACAACAAAGTCATCAAATCTTCCTTGATCAAACAAAGTATGCTACATTTTAGTTGAAGAAATTTGGCATGGAGGATTGTAAACCCTCTTTTATGCCTATGGAGCAAAACTTAAAACTTTCAAAATTTGAAGGGGGGGATTTGGCGAACACTACCATCTATAGACAGTTGATTGGAAACCTCATTTATTTAACAAAAACTCATCTATATTTTTCATGCGCAGACAATATTCTTTCCAGATTCATGAAGGAACCTAGATAAAGTCACTAGAATGCAACAAAAAGGTTCCTCGGGTATATGCAAGGAGAAAAAGATTTTGGGCTTCTCTATAAGAGAAACAACAACTTTAAACTTGTTGCATATTCATATGCAAATTTTGCAGGAGATGTCGATGATAGAACATCAACATAAGGATATTTAATGAATATGGGTTCAACAACAGTATATCGGAGTTGTAGAAAGCATGCTACATTGGAAAATTCGTTAGCATAGGCATAATACATTTCATCTTAGGAAGCATCATGTGAAATTATTTGGCTTTGTACAATTTTGCAAGATCTTGGTGCTATTTAGAAATACCAACTACTCTATTGATTGATAGTCACTCAGCAGTAAAAATGGTGAAAAAGCCAATTTTTGATAACAAGACCAAGCATGTCGAAACCATGTATCACTTCATCAAAATACTCATCAACAACGACATCATCAACCCATAATATTGTCCATCTGAAGATCAAACTTCAGATATTTTCACCAAGCCATTAGGAAAAATAAATTCACCAAGTTTAGAGATGAACTTGGCATTTAAAGAAATAAACTTCAAGATTAAAGGGGGGAATGTTTTCCTAATAATCCTAAATTTTATTTAAATAAGCATTTTTCCTTTATTAATAAAGTTATTCTAGAAGTTGAGTATTTCCTAGGAGATAGGTTGGCCTTGTCATAGAAATTATCCTTGAGTTGTTGGTCAAGGACACATGGCATATTGAGATAAGTCTTGAGAGGTTATATATATGCTTTTCCTCTCTCCAACTATGTAATAATATTTTCTATGATCAATAAAATTATGTGTCTAAGGACACTTTTGGAATTTAACAATTAACATGTGGTATTATGGATACTCTATGTTTTAAAAGGAGAGTTCCATCTTGTGCACTCAATTTCCCTCCTTAGCTACTATTGGTTTGCACATTTTCATTGCTAACTTCATGAAGCACTTGATCACATGGCATTTGATTCACCTCAAAATTAAAACTCTCTTATAACTTAAATACATGTAATCATTGTTCTCATTTTTGACATTGTCCCACTTTTGACAAACCATAATCTTTTGAACAATTGTTATCCAATATCTTATTTTCTATGCATACCCTTACTATTTAGTTTTTGCATGGTCAAGGAATTGTCTCAACAATGCTACAAAAGGTAACCCTATATTTGTCAAGATTTATGGAACTTCAAACTTATCTAAAAAAATGGGGAAGTCTAAACATTCTACAATTTGGACTTTTTCCAACAATCATAACGAAAATCCAATATAGAAGAATTGTTGGAATTACAAATTTTCATTGTTGAGTTTTCATTTTTTAATTTAGAAATGGATTTAACTCCCTCAAAAACCCCTATTGCACCCAAATTGTGCAATCTCAACAATTAATATATGTGATTCCAACAATTCTTCTACATTTGTAACCCATTTTTGGACAAAAATAATTGGAAAAAGATGACCATAAAAGGTCCAAATTGTGGCATGTTTAGACTGCGGTAAAAAAAATGATCCATCCATCATTGTATTTAATTTAGTGGGNCATTTTTGACATTGTCCCACTTTTGACAAACCATAATCTTTTGAACAATTGTTATCCAATATCTTATTTTCTATGCATACCCTTACTATTTAGTTTTTGCATGGTCAAGGAATTGTCTCAACAATGCTACAAAAGGTAACCCTATATTTGTCAAGATTTATGGAACTTCAAACTTATCTAAAAAAATGGGGAAGTCTAAACATTCTACAATTTGGACTTTTTCCAACAATCATAACGAAAATCCAATATAGAAGAATTGTTGGAATTACAAATTTTCATTGTTGAGTTTTCATTTTTTAATTTAGAAATGGATTTAACTCCCTCAAAAACCCCTATTGCACCCAAATTGTGCAATCTCAACAATTAATATATGTGATTCCAACAATTCTTCTACATTTGTAACCCATTTTTGGACAAAAATAATTGGAAAAAGATGACCATAAAAGGTCCAAATTGTGGCATGTTTAGACTGCGGTAAAAAAAATGATCCATCCATCATTGTATTTAATTTAGTGGGTCAAGGATCCATCATTGTATTTAATTTAGTGGGCTAAGGTTTTCTCTTTAAAACATTAATCTTTTCTACAGTATTGAGAGTACACTATTATTGCTAAAGAGTGATAGTCCTTTCAAAGCCATGCCTTTGTTCCAAAGAATCCCTCTCTTTGCGTAAAAAATGTACCTCACTTAACTACATCATGCAAAGTTCATATTACCTGTTTTGTTAGGACTCAATTAATTATTGATAAAGAAAAATAGATTTCCGTCAAAGAATCTTGAAGTAATATCGATATTGTTAATCCCATTACATTAGCATAATAATATTATATTATTCTAGAACATATGAATTATTATTAACTAGTCAATTGGGTCTAGCTTGGGTGGTTATGAAGAATGATTGTTATCCTCCCCACTCAAGTTCAATTCTTGCAAGTGACATGTTGAGTTCTTAATGAGTATATTGTTGTAATGGCTTCAAACCATGTGATTGACCAACCTTGTGCCCTGGAGATTCTTGGGTTTACCTTGGGTGCCATCCTCGAAATGAGGGGAAGTACTTGGGGCTTTTCTACTTATAAATCAAATCACATTTCAACTGATAATGTTATATATATATATATATATATATATAGAGAGAGAGAGAGAGAGAGAGAGAGGATGGAAATTTATTTTAAAATGTAGAAACCTTGGCGAATCTTAGTAATCCTTCATATGCCAACTATAAATGTTTGGCGATATTTTTTTTTTAAATATTCAAATTTCTAAGGATTCTATATAGTTTGTATAAAGTTTTGGTGATATTTAAGGTAAAATAATTTTATCCAATAGAATTTGGACGAATCATTTTTAGAATAGGGAATTTTTTTTGAGAAAAACCATGGAAAATTAGCCCATGAGCGAAATTTAGCCCCTAAAATCATCACTGAGATTCAAAATTATTGTCAATAAATTCTCATATTGTTTCTAAGTGCATAAAGAGAAGTGAAGTGCACTCTATAACCCTAGTGGAAGAAATGTATGATGTCAATAGGTAACACTAATTAAATAAAATGAAAAAAAAAAATTCCTTCAATTTTTTATGATAGAAAATATAAGTCATTGATTGATACCATCATATAAACAAAATCCCTATTGATACTTAATATATCTAAGATTAAAATGGATCTATTCCACTAATAATTGCTCAAAGAATGCCTTAATATCAACATATCCCGATGTCAACAACAACTTGATTTTGTGTTTTTTTTTCCCTCCATGTTAATAGAACAAGATATATTCAAGTCAAATTTCTTTCTATTATTGAAAAGCCCCCAACTTCTTACATTGAAAGGCATAAAGAATGACTACAATAACTAATGCAATCCCTCTATCATACTACTAATTTGATAATATTTCATGACAATCTCAATCAATTAATAGAAAGAAAAAAGGAACAATAGTTTCTTTAGCTCCCCCATACACCATTCTAAATTAATTTTATAAGTTTAAACATATCCCTTTAAGCATACACCATTGAACTTCCTCCCTCTATTACTTCTTTCTATGTACTAGTCCAATAATGCTTAATTTCAATGAGTAGCTTCTCCCTTTTATGGGGGGAAGTCTCATGATTTGCAAGTTGGATTTTCCATTAGATACCATCAATTATGTGTTTTACTTTCACTAGAACATTCACGTCTCCTCTAAATATCATTATTTCTTTTAGTTGAAAGATGTGCTCCATCTCAAGTAGAATGTCAATGATATCACATCTACATCATAATCTTTCACGTTATAAATCTTAGAAAATCTAGAAAAAAAGGATAAACATTTCTTATAGGACAGACATGTTTATAGAGAAATTTGAAATTTTTAGAATTCCCAAAACCATATGATATACATGTTTAGAAAAATACTTTTGTAACCATAATTTGTAATTTGGTTTGGTCAATGGAATTAGGGATTGATTTCGGTCAGTTTTCATCACTTTGATACTTCAATCAAAAAAAGCAAAAAAAAAATGATATCATATCTTCACTCTGACTTAAGTTAAAAAAAAATTGAGTGCAAGAAATAAAAACATTCAATTGACCTAGAACACGAGTAGGTGAGTATGGATTGAAGAGACTACAAGTTAATTTTTATCATCCTTTATATGACTAGAATTTTGGAGTACTTCACTAACCTACAAACCTAAACAAAAGGAAGCCTCAATTGAGCAATTTCATCTTTAATATTGAATTATTACGCATTTTACAATTGTGATTTATGATATATCTTAAGCCAACTACATCAAATCATTATGCAAAGACATAGAAGAACTCTATAAGGATAGTGTAATGGGTTCACTCCCATTGATATGTCTCTATTGTCTAGATAGTGTAATGGAAGTCTATTGTGATTTATTAGATACATAAATCATGTTGTAATCAACTAATGGTCATTGAGGCCTAATAGCTTGTCTTTGTTTTGTAATTATTTTCATTAGTTTGTCATCCATTTGATGGTTAAACTCAAAATCTTTCAGTTCTTATTTTTTTGAGGTACCAACACACAACTTTTAAAAGCTTGTAACTAATTATTTTGCATTGTTGATAAGACATTAGCTGATTCATTGCAAAATAAAAGATCTTATAACATGGTAATAAACTTAGAAAGCATCATAGTTTCAAATAAGAAACAATAGTCATGTCACATATCAACATACAAACCATCCTTGGGATCCTTGGCACTGTCACATTCATGTTTGGAGAGTTTAGAAGGTTATTAGAATAGCCCTTCCCATGAAAAAAAACAGTTGTAGAGGTACATTTGAGGATTTTCCCAAAGAAAAAATAAATTAAATCAAATGAAGTTTAAATTCAAAACTTTGTAGCTATTCAATGTTGATTTATCCTAGTTTCTTGAGAAAAGCTTATGATATTTATGATATGTTAAGTGAAAAAGCTAGATTTCATTCTCTTATCCTACTAGCTTGAGTGGATAGTGGAAACTCTATGTTGATGTAATGATAGATTTCTATGTACTTTATATAAAGATGGCAATTAATTGCTTTCATTCATTTAATTATTAATTTTCTTTTTAAATGATTTTTTTGATAATTTGTGCCATTGGAAAATTAGTTGATTACATGAGGTGAATTTGTGCCATTGGGAGATTAGTTGATTAGAAAATTTTGATAGTCCAGTGAGCTCATGGAAAATAATGTAAAGAGGACCAAATATATTCTCGGGGATTTCAATATCTGGGTAGTTTTTCATTTTCTCAAAATATACAGGCATAAATGGAATGGTAAATATTGTCGTCCAAATAAAACCTAATCACATAAAAAGTACTGGAGAAAAAGGTTGCGTCTGTATTCAACTTTCAATGATTCCATAAGCTTGAAGGCGAATCCCATTTTAAAGCATTCAAAATTGAAGCTATAATAGATTCTCAACTAATTCACTTGGTTCGTGTTCACATACGAGTCTAGTTACAACACAATGTAATTATAAAAAAGTCTCGTCGTGTCATAAAAAAAAAAAGGGTTAAAATTTGTTATGAAGTTCAATAAAAACAATAAAGTAAATATTATTTTGCCATCAAATTTAATAAAAACAATGAAGTTAATATTATTATAATTTTGTAAAATTTATTTAAATTTCAAATTTTACTCCATTTAAAAATTTATTTTTTTATAACTAATTTGTTTATTAAAACTTAATACACATCTATTAAAATACTTTCCTTCGAATACTTTGCAATTTCAAAAGGGCATGCAGCTTTCTTTATCTACAATTTCAATTTTTTAAATAGTATACAATGAGGATACCCAATTTCACTCCCAATATGAGGTTATCCCAGACCTAAATACCTTGTTTATATCTTTTTCAACAACACCTTTTTCCTGGTATAAATAAATTCATAAATTTGACATCTTTCAATTTCAATGTTCCATACAAGCACTTTGTCATGTTTTTTATTGATTCATCAAGTTTAACATATTTCAATATTACATACAACCACTTTGTCATTTTATTGTATGGTGGGGCATAATTAATTCTAAGAAAGCACAATCCACTCGTTGATTAAATGTCAAGACCCAAAAATATATGAAAATTTTAATGTATAAACTGAATATATATACATATATGATTTTGTATTTATATTATATATATTCATATATGATTTTGTATTTATATTTTTTAAGTTAGGAAAAAATTAGATGCACCATTCACTTAGCCACTACTTAAGATTAGATGAATGTTTAAGTTACGCTTCATCTTTGGAGTCTGGTAAGCTCCCTTGCTCTGTGATATTTCAAACTGAATGGCATCTTCTTGTCTTATTTGTTTGTATGACATCACAGAAGCAGGAATTCTTCGCTTGGAATGTTAGAAAATCTTGCCAGTACAAGTGCAACAATGTTTCCTCTATGTCAAGCCTGGAAGATGTATAGAGATTGATACATGAAATTAAGTAGCTAATCATTTTTGTTAAAACCAAATTTGAGCATAATACCAAAGGTTCCCTACAAGAGGTATTAAAGCATTTGTAAGAATTTATCACTCAGCAACAGTCAAGATGTCAACAATCAAAATTTCCCAACAACACTCCACAATGTTTATCCCTTCTCAAAGGAAGTAAAGACTTTGGGCAAAACATCATAGATCCAGATTTGGAGGTTCAGACTAATGAACCAGCAAGCTCAGAGAACACTCTGAATAGGCACAAATGAAGAGGTATATATTGGTAATTCTATATTTAAACATTTTGAAAGCAAATATGGCAACTCAATACTTCCCAGCTCAAAATATGGCAACTCAACACTTCCCAGCTCAAAATAAAATCAGTAATTATTCCCCCAAAAATATGTCTTTGTAATCTAGAAATACAATACACAGAATAAACAAAAGCCAATCTCCATGTATTGGATGGTAGCAATCTACAAAATAGGAGAAATCCTTCTCTGTAAAAGAGCAATTTTATTTCTGCTAAACCCTAGAACCAAGGAATGTAGCTTGTAATCCTACTCTTGCAATATAAGTATTGTTTGTTCTTATTTATAGAAAAAATGTATAGGTATAAAATAATAGACCCATGTGAAAATAAATATATTTTATTTTCAAATTTAAATAAAAATGTATGGCTATCTACCATGATATTGTCAATCTTTTGATATAGATAAGCACTAAAACAATCATTGGGGATGGATATGGGCAGGTTGTAGAGTCCTACTCGAATGGCAAAGATTCTCTAAATTGTCCAAGGCAGCAAAGACTCTACTAATTTTCGATCACTTTCCAGGACAAAAGACTAAGGGGGCTCGAGCTTAACTAGGGCCTGTGGGGATGGACGTTAAGGTCACTGAAATCCCTAGAATTATTTCTCAGGTAGGAGTTGAGAAAAGAAACCATAATTCCACAGCAAAACCTGCACATGTGCTCCTGTACTACCCCTTTTTTGCAAATATAGTAAGTTGATTTCCCCCTCACCCCTCTGGTCTTGTCATCTAGGAAATCCACATGCCCATAATCCAACACCACAAAATGATAAGCCGGCACTGAGCATTCATTGAAGAATTCATGGTGGTTGACCCTGTCTGGGGTACAGGGAAGAGAGGGTTTCTCTTTACTGACCCTAGGCACGATCCAATCACCAAAGTTGGGATGATGAAATTGAAGGAATGGGATTTATAAGTGTGAATCTGTAGCTGTTTCTGTTGGCTACAAGCCATATCGTCCACTAGATCTACACCCACAAGGGCTGAGAACTTCAATTTTGTTGTCTGCGAGGTTCGACCCAGAGCCAACCTGAATGCCACCTTGCTGTCGCAGTTATGCCCAGCCATAGGCACATTCTAGAAGTCTAGCCATACCTCATCGGGTAGATAATAAGAAAGCCCTTCTAGCAGCCAGTCACAGATTGTCATCCTATCAGCTATTTTCGACATTGTGTTGGCTCCAGTTACATGATACATCAGCAAATAAATAAATGAAAGTGATTCACATTAATCCAAGGCAAGGCACGCATATATACAGTGAATATATGCATATGCAATGACTAAGTATATAAAATACCTGAGGAGCAATTTTGATGTGTCCATGGGAGGAGATATGGTGGAGAAATTTGTTGTAGAAGGAATTGAGAAGCCTGTAGCCATGGAAGAAGAGGAGAACAGGTACCTACTCTCCATGTTGGGCGGTGAGGGCCATGAGCCAAGGGCTTTGGAGCTACTGGTGTGGTGGATCCATGCATTATCGTGTGGAATTGTGAGGATTTGAACCGGGAACCGACCTGATTTGAAGACGTCCTCCCATGGCTTGTCTCCTTCTTGCCCCATGCCATTGATGCATGTGGCTGCCTTGAATGTCATTTCCATCGCTGAAACCCTTGGCCGTGGCAACCCAAACTCTTCTAAACTTGCACTACTCTTAACCTGGGGTTTCACTGCTTAACCACTTACTAATGTGCACTACACCTCGAGGAAACTGAAATCATACGCCCCCTGCATTGAACGCCATATCAAGCACATACAAATCAAGGAATTTTTGAACCAGGCGAAAATGGCGGGCGATCTTGCGAACCAGGTGTTACTGGACCCCCTTCGGCCTCCCTCCTGATCCATAGAGTGCTCGGGTTTACCTGTGTGTTTTCACTTATGGCAGTTCTTTACATTCCGACTGGCTGGACTACCCTAACCGCGCCGACTTTTCCTCTGACCCTTTAGTTTTTAGCCTCCAGACGTTTAAACAGATACAGACAGAGCTCGTGGTGGGTGGCCCTGAGCTTGTGGCGGGTGTCCCTGTCTTTTGTCTCTTTGTCCAACTTTTGAACTACTGTTCTTACCTTACCCAGACAGAACCCCTTGATTATTTTTGTATTCTGACTATCTCACTGTCGCTCTCCTTCCACTAACTCGATCCTGCTGCCTTGTCTTTTTCGAGGGACCCTGACCTCGTCCCCGTGTCTTACCTATGATCATGACGGACTTACTGATGCATCCGTTCGATGAAATAATCTGGAATCGGGAAGGATTATTCGAAAAAGTTGATGCTCTTACAAACTGTCAGTCTCCCTTTATAAATCACCCTGCTGCTTCTACTGCCCCCGCCGTGTCCCCCCTAGTACCTGTCCATCCCCCTCTGACTTCTTCCGAAGTTTTCACTGCCTCTACCAGACCACCCCTGGTCCGATCTTCCCTCCTGGACACCCAAAGAGCCACTTCTCCTACCTTTAGAGCTCCTCAAAGCCGAAAGGTGTGGAAAGCTTCCAAAAAAACAAAGCGTTTAGTGCTGGGTGACGACGTGGGACTGGAAGACCTGTGCAGAATGTCGACCAGCGCATTGGTGGGCCGTGTTTCCTATAAGAGTTTAAGCAGACAACCACTGGAAGAGTGGATACAGCTTTCTTGGTCACCTCTTCTAGGTTATTCTCCGGAGGTTCTCTTCCTCAAGAAAGGTTGGCTCTGCTTCATATGCAAAAAGCCTGATGATGCTTCACTATTACTTTCCTCCTTCTGGACCTATGGCGGAAGCAGTATTATGCTGAAGAGGTGGCGACTGGCCTTCAACCCTGACGCCGATTATTTCCAACATCGACACCTTTGGGTCCTTCTACCGGACCTACCTTTACATCTTTGGAATGAGGGTTCTTTAAGAGCTATTGGCAACGCCCTGGGCCAGTTCATAGCTTTCGATGCTCAGTCCTTAAAAAGCCCTTCAAG
>SNQJ01S0080386.1:0-15244 GCA_010110895.2 Picea sitchensis | reverse complement strand
AGCAGCGGGCCACCTCCGGAGATCTTGTCCTGGTAAGCCTATTCTTGACTTTGCTGAAGAGGAGGAGCTCAATCTAAACCCTCCTGAATACGTTGTGGCTGACCCTTCTCTTGATTTTTTGGACCTGAACCCTGATTCTCATCCCCCCTCACCAGAGCACTCTGATCTACCGATTCAAAAACTTCGGCTTCTATGCCCCTCCCTATTTCACACACTTTCGACCGCCGAAATAGAGGCTATAAACAGTTACAGTTGGCTAGCCCCCTTATCCCGTGCTGAGACTAACCCTCCTATTTTCGACCCACCAGTATCGACTGATCCCTCCATACTAGAAGTGTCTGCCCCCACTCACTGCTCTCCCCAGCCTTTGGATGAACATATACTGACATCCGACTCCCCACAGGACCCTCCCCTCATCACCCCTACTCCCCCGACCTTGCAGTCCTGTCCCCCTGACCCCCTTTCGCTTCCAGGCTATAGTCAGTCGGAAGAAGATGAACTTGAGCTCCTGGCCGCTCCTAGCCCCTCTCCCCACACTTCACTGTTTCCGGGTTCCACCTTGCAACTACCTGTTTTTCGTGGCAGGGAAGTCATCTCTTCGGCATCTGCTGCTGGCTCCTCTAACACAAATCAAAAAGAGGCCAAAACCTATGCTTGGTCACGGGGTATTGCAACTGAAATCTCCCCACTTCAGACACGAAGCTCCAGAAAGAAAAAGGAGGTTCAGAACACTCAGCAGACTGCTACTGACTTGCCCACGCTGGAAGGCAAGACCCTTAGAGCTATGAAGGCCTTGGCACGATCAAAGTAATGATCGTGCTCTCCTTGAACATTAGGGGGATCGGAGGCACCCTTAAGACTGCCTCCTTCCGAAGATTGCTTTCGAGAACTAAGCCTGATCTCATTTTTCTACAAGAGACCCTAACAGTCGACCACAAAGCAAGAGAATTTCTTCACCAGTTCCGTCCTTCTTGGTTTACAGTGGCGGTGAGCTCTTTAGGTACTTCCGGGGGATTGATGGTGGCTTGGGACCCCAGCCTCTTTGAGCTGAGTCCCTTTCTATCGTGTGGGGGTTTACTGTTACGCGGACACCATTTAGAATCAAAGCTGGAGCTGACTTTACTCAACATCTACGGCCCTTGTTCGAAAAAATCGACTTTCTGGTCTCAGTTGGCAGCTAGTGGCATCCTCTCTCTGTCAAACCTCATCGTAGGTGGAGACCTGAACATCCTCCTTGAGGCTGATGAATCCTGGGGTGGTGTCCACTTGCCGGAACCAAATGGAGCACATTTCAAAGATTTTTTTACTTCAAATAACCTTGTTGACATCAGACCGACAGTCATTTCCCCTACTTGGAGAAACGGCAGGACTGGACCGAATGCTATTGCAAGGAGACTCGACCGCTTCCTCGTGGCTGACAGTCTTCTGGCTTCTTCGGGACTTACTTCTTCATCGGTAGAGCTTCCCTTTTTCTCTGATCACGCTCCAGTTCTCCTCCAGCTGAGACTTACTGAACCGTCCAGTTTTTCTCCTTTTAAATTCAATCACTCCTGGCTCACTTCGGAGGCTTATACTGAGCTTGTCCACTCGGTCTGGACGAACCCGTATTTCTCCACTGAAGTTAATCCACAACGCAAAATACTGTGGAAACTCAAGGTCCTCAAGACCAAAACTAAGGAATGGTATCACCGTAAACGAATTGAGGATCAGTCCCTACTGCTTTCGCTGGAGATGGATATCTCCTACCTCACACATAAATCATTTACTACTGCCTGGTCATTGAATGAGTCGGAGAGACTTAAAAGTCTTGAAGCCAACAGAGCGTCTATTCTCCGATCTGAGGAAATTGCTTGGCGTCTTCGAAGCCGAGCTACATGGCTCAAGAGTGGGGACGCTAACACCAAGTACTTCCACAATGTAGCCAGCTTCAATCGTCAAAAAAAGAGGATCTGCTCTATGAAAAGCGATGGACAAGATATACAGGGACAGGACGCCTTAAAGGAGGAAGCGTTCTCTCATTTGTCACACCTGTTCAAAGACACCAGCACACACAATCTCAGGGATAAAGGATCGACTGCCTCTCTTTTCCCTCGTATTGTCTCCGGAGCTGAAGCTGAGGCACTTTACAAACCTGTTACTCTTACAGAGATCAAAGATATACTCTCACACTTCAAAACTGAGAGAAGCCCAGGGCCAGACGGCTGGACTTCTGAATTCTTTTGTTTCTTTTTTGACCTGATAGGCGATGATCTTCTTCAGATGGCCGAGGACTCCCGTATCACTGGTAAGATCGCAGGAGGTATTAATTCTACGTTCCTGGTATTGATCCCTAAAGATGGCAGTCCTATCTCCTTCAACGACTACCGTCCGATTTCACTTTGCAACCTCATTTACAAGATTATCTCCAAGGTAATCTCTAACAGAATTAAGCCACTTCTTGAAAAGAGTCTCTCTGCGGAACAATCGGGCTTCTTGAAAGGCAGGAGAATTCAGGATGCAATAGGTGCAGCCCATGAATGCTTACTCAGCATCAAGCAAAAAAATCAAAAAGCGTTGGTCATGAAACTGGACCTTAAAAAAGCTTTTGACTGTGTGGACTGGGATTTCTTGAGACTCATCCTCCACGCTGTGGGTTTCGGGGATTCATTTATTACCTGGACTCTCTCCTGCGTTACAAGCGCCAATATTGCAGTTCTAATCAATGGAGAACCGTCAAACTTCTTCAAAAGAGAAAGGGGTCTTAGGCAGGGATGTCCACTCTCCCCGTATCTCTTTTTATTGATCATGGAAGCCCTCAGCATTCTCCTCTCCAATTGCTTTGCCGAGCACCAAATCTCAGGAATCAAGGTAACAAATCTCATTAAGCTAGTCCATTTAATGTTTGTTGATGATGTGCTTTTATTGTCAAAAGCAGATCCAAAGGAATGGCAGATTATACTTGAGGTGCTCCGACACTTTAGCGCGGTCTCTGGTTTAACCATCAATCTCTCCAAGTCTTCAGTCCACTATTGGGGAATTACTGATTCAGAACTTCTCCATCTAAAAGCCTCCATCCCACTCACTTTTAAAAATCTAAGCGAGGGATTCATATATTTGGGTTTCCGGATGAAGATGGGACGCTCTTCCCCGGGGGATTGGGCATGGCTGGTGGACACCTTTGTTAAAAAAATCGGCTTCTGGTGCAACAAATGGCTGTCACTGGGAGGTAGGCTTATCTTGGTTAAATCTGTGCTTGAGAGTCTGGCCGTCTACTGGATGATGTTGGAGAGGGTCCCCTCAAAGATTATTACTACTCTTCGCAGTTTATCCTTCAAGTTCCTGTGGGGTGGTCATGCCGACTTACAATGTTTTCACCTTTGCAGCTGGCAGACCCTGTCCCAACCCCGGAGAGCAGGAGGCTGGGGCCTCAAAAATCTCTCCACCTTCAATGTGGCACTACTGGCCAGCAATTTCTGGAGGGCTGTCTCACACAACAGCATTTGGCATCAAATTATCACTGACAAATATCTAAACTCAAAACCGCTCCTCCATTGGCTTCGTTTACCTACCCTCCAGCTACAGAGAGCCTCTCCCTTCTGGAAAGGTCTAGTGGCATCTTCACAAGTTATCCTTCACTGGCTCCGATGGAGACCTGGTGAAGGTAAGGATATTAAAATTGGAAGAGATTTGATTTTGGGGCTGGGGGAGCGTTCTCTCCTCTCGCCCTCACTGAGACTCCATTTACAGAACCTTGGCATTACTGCTCTCAACCAGGTCCGATCATCGACTGATGCGTCCCCTCTGTCGGACGCATGGAAGGATTGCAGCGAACTTTTCCTCAGTGAACCATTAGCCACGGAATGGACCCGATTCACCACTACACTAAAAAGTGCTGGGATCTCTCTTAATGCCGATCCAGACGGACTAGTGTGGGCTGGCGGGGATGCTACTGGTGTTATATCAGTGAAAAACATTTATAAAGCCATTCAATCCCAGCATATTTCAGCCAACGAACTGCCGTGGATCAATCAACTCTGGGCTTGGAAAGTGCCCCTCAAACTTAAGTTATTTTCCTGGCTTGCTGGCAAAGAAAGAATCCTTACTTGGGATGCGCTTCAACGGAGGGGCTGGGAGGGGCCGGGTTACTGCTGTCTCTGCAAAAAGGCCGCCGAGGACCTCAATCACCTCTTGATCCATTGCTCTTTTACCGCTGAGGTTTGGCACCGCTCATTAAAGCAATTTTCCATTCCATTCGACTGGTGCGGTTCCTCCGTATCTAACTGCTTTTCCAGATGGTACTCCTGCAAATCGGCCCCTCCTAGTCTGGCTGCTCATATTTGCTGGAGTCTTTGGCTTGAAAGAAACCGAGTGATCTTTGAGGGGGGCCGGCCCTCCTTGACATTGGTATTAAATAAGATTTTGGTCTCCTTCAGATGGAATCCGACCTCTGTCAAGTGCGCCCCATGCAGAGACATAACTTTTGAATTGGATGCAGGTCATACCATCGCTTTCTTTGACGGGGCTGCTCAGTTAAGTGGATCTGTTTGCGGAGCTGGTGGCACATTCAAATCCCACCCGTCAAGAACCACAAATTGGTTCATCAACTGTGGAGCAGGGACGAATACAAAGGCAGAACTTTTGGGCCTATGGGCCACACTCACTCTCGCTGCCTTATGGTCTATCGACCATATTCACATCCTGGGCGACTCGCGGGTCATTATAGATTGGATATCAAATCAGAGCCAGCTCCACTCCACTCATTTAGAAAGCTGGATGCGAAAAGTGAGAGATCTTACTCATTGTTTCACCGACATCAACTTTCGCCACGTCCCCCGCTCTCACAACTGTGCTGTTGACGCTCTCTCAAAGAGAGCTCTAACTGAAGTAATTGGGAGACTCTCGGTCTATCACAGTGATAGAGGAATCGAGAGCCCCATTACTTCCATCAATGTTTTTGAATGATCATGAAACTCCTTGATTCTGCATTGGCTGTCTTTGTTAGTCTGCATTGTATTTTTTAGTTTTGATCCTCCTGGATCCTTTTCGTCAATGCCGAAGTTAGACTTCTTCCGATTCTCATTGCAAGTGCTTGTTGCCCATAGCTCGCTGCTGCAAACTTATGTAAAAGAATTTATACACTATATAAATTTGAGTAATTTTTTTTGGAAAAAAAAAAGCACATACAAATCCATATCACTTGCATTCAAAGTAATAGCCGACATGGCAATTTAGGGAGTTTTCGTTAAATTTTTTTTTTTTTTTCTTTGAAAATTAATAGCTTTTCCTCAACTATTTATGAATGACGTCATTTATTAACAAAAAAAAATTGAATGGAAAAAATTAAAAAATGATAAATTTATTTTTAATTATAAAGAATTTATTTTTAATATATAATTTTTAAAATATATATATTAAAAAAAAGAGAAGAGAGATGCCAAAATCCAAATAGAGTTAGAAACATTAGAAAAAATTAGTAAAGAAAGAGACTTAAAACTCCAAATAGAGCTAAAGGCAATGATTGATTAAAAAATTAAAGATACCATTCAAACTCAAATAGAGGATAGATACTTAGGGTTCAAGAGAAAGAAAGAAAGTATTTTTAACGTCCACGAGGCTAAAAATAGCCTATGGGACAGATTGTTTTTCCATCTGGCTTTTGTATTCGGCCCTTTTCCTGTGAAGTTTTACAATAATCGCTCCCAGCTTCTCGACAAACTCTTTGCTGAATAGATTATCCCAAGAACTAGCTGCCAGAATACCTGCATAATTTTCCCTGCTGTCTTTGAGGGCCTCACATTCTAAAATGAAATGTTTTTTTGTTTCCACTTTTCCAGATGAGCACAAAATACATACTCTTTCCTCCCACATTTCTTTTGGCCTTTTCTAGCGCCCTGTTTCACGACTGAGTTGATGAGAATTAGTCATTAATTGAGCAATAAGAATTTTAGATCTCCAAGAAATATTGGCCCCTATGTACGCCTTTTACTGATGGTTATGAGTGGGGTTAAACTCTTCAATGTAGTACTTCTTCTTTCTNCCTAACCTCTTAACTCAACAAAAGTATGGTGATCTTGGAAAGCTTATCTTAATGTTTTTCGAGCACAGAAACAAAATTCTAAAGAATCACAAGTAATCACTTACCCTCTTAAGGTTTGATAGACCAATTCGGTCTTAATGGACATTAATCATCATCATCATCATAAAAAATAATTATGAAAATTTATGTTAAGGAAGAAAAACAAATACAAAGTCAAACTAGTTTAACTTGTAAATGAAAAATATACTCTCTATTTAAAAGCACTTAAAAACAATTGAACTTAAAATCTCTATTTTAATAAAGTAATTTTCAATCAAGTAAATCATTACAAAAAATATAACAAATATTTAAAATAAAAGGATTTTTTTTTTTTTTATAACTCACAACCCCCTATCCTGAGACACACACTTGTTTTTCCTAAAAAAAAGCTTGAATTTTTTTTTCCTTGCAAAAAAATTCACCCACCACTTCACACAAATCAATAAGAATTTTTGAAAAAATTAAAATAAAAAAAATGAAACTTTATAAGCTTGTAGTTGGATCTTGGTTATAGAAAATGCAACTTTTATTCTCACTCTCTAATCTAATTTGACTAGATCATAAAAGCAAAGACCATATGTAGAAAAGAAAAGACTTTTCTCTTTATTTCTGGTTTATTGAGCTCACACAAAGTACATAGCAAAGAGTACACGCAAATAAAAAAGGAAGCAAGTTGGAAATATACACAATCAAAAAACAAAACAAAATATTAAACGACTTTTTTTAATGGCATTGTTTACGTATGAATATGATATAAATGGTTCGACAAATGAAAACTTTTTCCGGTGAAACAAAATGGGTTTCCAACAAAAAATCGTTCTCTAAAGGCACTGGAGCAGTTCACTTAGCCCAGCAATCCATAAGTCATTTGATGCATGTCTTTACACAATTTCAATGTCTAAATCAAAGACAAGTGGGTCTTCAAAAGAGCTTTAATATCATGTTCAATAAACAAAATATATCAACACAGGTCAAACACCTTAAGGAAACTGCTCACACAAATAGATCAAAGATCATTACACTAGTGTATTACGTTGATAAAACCTTCAAAGAGGAAAACAAAGCACTACCCCAACCAACATGGCCACTCAAGACAATATATAATGCGAAAAAAATTAATTAATTAATTATTCTCTCACTATCAATCATCAACTAATGATCCTCCATGCTCTTTAAATAGAGACAATGAATCAATCCATATATTAAACCACAAATCAATTATCATTATTATCAAAAACAATATGGATTATATAATTAAAAAAACACACTTTACCTAAAAACATATTAAACCAAAATAAATTTAACAAATTCTAGATATCTAAATATCTTAATAATTCTAAAATTGAGAATGTTGATTGTTATAAAAGTTTATGTTATTAATATTTTGACATACAATTTTATATTATTAATAAAAATTCAAAATTGAATCATTTCTCTATGTATCATGTCGTGTCTTAATAAATTTATTTATGATTTAAATTTGCTAATTCCTTATTTATTAAATCATAACTTGTTAAATATTGTGCACGAAAGTTGAGCTTGTCAATAATTGATAAAAAAAAATTGGCTTTAACATTATATAATCTAATACTAACAACATAAACACCAAACAAAAATAATTTCCACAAATCGGATTTTATAATACAATTTTGTTCAAATAATTTAAATTTAAAATATTTATATCTATGGCTTTCTATTAATTTAGTAAATGGCATACNAATTGGCTTTAACATTATATAATCTAATACTAACAACATAAACACCAAACAAAAATAATTTCCACAAATCGGATTTTATAATACAATTTTGTTCAAATAATTTAAATTTAAAATATTTATATCTATGGCTTTCTATTAATTTATTATATAATCTAATACTAACAACATAAACACCAAACAAAAATAATTTCCACAAATCGGATTTTATAATACAATTTTGTTCAAATAATTTAAATTTAAAATATTTATATCTATGGCTTTCTATTAATTTAGTAAATGGCATACTAATTACTTTAAAGATTTTAAAAAACAACATTAATGTAACTTAGTTTATCTTGAAATAATTATTATATTTCTATTATCTTGATTTATTATATTTCTTTTCTTATATAAAAGTTGTAAAAAAAAATCATAATTTCTTACTTGTGTATCTTCCTTTAAGCTAACCCTAAACAACATAGAAATTGAAAGTGACTACTTTGTTGTTTAGAGATCTTAGGAACTTAAGGGTGTATCAATATATATGTTGTTCTACACGCCTCCTTTAAAAGCACTCATTTACATGAAAACAAATTAACATTTATTTTAAAAGGGGTGAGAATTCTCGTGAGTGGCACATAATCCATTCAAACTTCTCTTTCATTTGAGAATCGATGGTGTGTAAATTATTTTTATTTTCACGAACATGGTTGTTACCTTGAAGATGGGTCAATTATTTTTATTTTCATATATATTTATATTTGTGGATGCTCTACTTAAATCATATTGCATTACTTAATACATACTTTTTATATATATTTAATGATNCCAGCCTATACCCATATTAGATCTCATTTTCAAAATATGTATCACACTACCAACCTTCCTAACCTCTTAACTCAACAAAAGTATGGTGATCTTGGAAAGCTTATCTTAATGTTTTTCGAGTACAGAAACAAAATTTTAAAGAATCACAAGTAATCACTTACCCTCTTAAGGTTTGATAGACCAATTCGGTCTTAGTGGACATTAATCATCATTATCATAAAAAATAATTATGAAAATTTATGTTAAGGAAGAAAAACAAATACAAAGTCAAACTAGTTTAACTTGTAAATGAAAAATATACTCTTTATTTAAAAGCACTTAAAAACAATTGAACTTAAAATCTCTATTTTAATAAAGTAATTTTCAATCAAGTAAATCATTACAAAAGATATAACAAATATTTAAAATAAAGGGATTTTTTTTTTTATAACTCACAACCCCCTTATCCTGAAACACACACTTGTTTTTCCTAAAAAAAAAAGCTTGAATTTTTTTTTCCTTTCAAAAAGATTAGCTTGAAACCTTTGTTTTTCCTAAAAAAAAATTCACCCACCACTTCACACAAATCAATAAGAATTTTTGAAAAAATTAAAATAAAAAAAAATGAAATTTTATAAGCTTGTAGTTGGATCTTGGCTATAGAAAATGCAACTTTTATTCTCACTCTCTAATCTAATTTGACTAGATCATAAAAACAAATCATAAAAGCAAAGACCATATGTAGAAAAGAAAAGACTTTTCTCTTTATTTCTGGTTTATTGAGCTCACACAAAGTACATAGCAAAGAGTATACGCAAATAAAAAAGGAAGCAAGTTGGAAATATACACAATCAAAAAACAAAACAAAATATTAAACGACTTTTTTTAATGGCATTGTTTACGTATGAATATGATATAAATGGTTCGACAAATGAAAACTTTTTCCGGTGAAACAAAATGGGTTTCCAACAAAAAATCGCTCTCCAAAGGCACTGGAGCAGTTCACTTAGCCCAACAATCCATAAGTCATTTGATGCATGTCTTTACACAATTTTAATGTCTAAATCAAAGACAAGTGGGTCTTCAAAAGAGCTTTAATATCATGCTCAATAAACAAAGTATATCAACACAGGTCAAACACCTTAAGGAAACTGCTCACACAAATAGATCAAAGATCATTACACTAGTGTATTATGTTGATAAAACCTTCAAAGAGGAAAACAAAGCACTACCCCAACCAACATGGCCACTCGAGACAATATATAATGAAAAAAAATTAATTAATTAATTATTCTCTCACTATAAATCATCAATTAATGATCCTCCATGCTCTTTAAATAGAGACAATGAATCAATCCATGTATTAAACCACAAATCAATTGTCATTATTATCAAGAACAATATGGATTATATAATTAAAGAAACACACTTTACCTAAAACCATATTAAACCAAAATAAACTTAACAAATTCTAGATATCTAAATATCTTAATAATTCTAAGATTGAGAATGTTGATTATTGTAAAAGTTTATGTTGTTAATATCTTGACATACAATTTTATATTATTAATAAAAATTCAAAATTGAATCATTTCTCTATGTATCATGTCGTGTCTTAATGAATTTATTTATGATTTAAATTTGCTAATTCCTTATTTATTAAATCATAACTTGTTAAATATTGTGCACGAAAGTTGAGCTTGTCAATAATTGATAAAAAAAATTGGCTTTAACATTATATAATCTAATACTAACAACATAAACACCAAACAAAAATAATTTCCATAAATCGGATTTTATAATACAATTTTGTTCAAATAATTTAAATTTAAAATATTTATATCTATGGCTTTCTATTAATTTAGTAAATGGCATACTAATTACTTTAAAGATTTAAAAAAACAACATTAATGTAACTTAGTTTATCTTGAAATAATTATTATATTTCTATTATCTTGATTTATTATATTTCTTTTCTTATGTAAATGTTGTAAAAAAAATCATAATTTCTTACTTGTGTATCTTCCTTTAAGCTAACCCTAAACAACATAGAAATTGAAAGTGTTGTTTAGAGATCTTAGGAACTTAAGGGTGTATCAATATATATGTTGTTCTACACGCCTCCTTTAAAAGCACTCATTTACATGAAAACAAATTAACATGTATTTTAAAAGGGGTGAGGATTCTCGTGAGTGTCACATAATCCATTCAAACTTCTCTTTCATTTGAGAATCGATGGTGTGAATTATTTTTATTTTCACGAACATGGTTGTTACCTTGAAGATGGGTCAATTATTTTTATTTTCATATATATTTATATTTGTGGATGCTCTACTTAAATCATATTGCATTACTTAATACATACTTTTTATATATATTTAATGATGTTATTGCATGTAAGTTGTTCACGTTGAGTAAATTGTTGGGCTGAAGAAACAATCTACAAAGGTAACCTACAAACCAACTTTAAGACTGGAAACTAGCCTTTCCATTCTAGAGAGGGCTCTTTTTGAGACTTGATCTCTGATAAACATACTGCTTTTGAACTGATGGCTAGATTTAAAAGTTTGAGATAGTTTTTTCAAGGTTTGCTAGCAAAGAGATATAGAATTTCTAGGGCTATGGAGTCAAACTCTGAAAACAAAAGAAAACAATGTCTGGTAGGTAGAACTCCTCAGAGGAACAAAGGCTAAACAAGGTGATGAAATTCAGTGTTGAGTTTAATTACGTAGGGTGGAAGAAGAACANAATTATTTTTATTTTCACGAACATGGTTGTTACCTTGAAGATGGGTCAATTATTTTTATTTTCATATATATTTATATTTGTGGATGCTCTACTTAAATCATATTGCATTACTTAATACATACTTTTTATATATATTTAATGATGTTATTGCATGTAAGTTGTTCACGTTGAGTAAATTGTTGGGCTGAAGAAACAATCTACAAAGGTAACCTACAAACCAACTTTAAGACTGGAAACTAGCCTTTCCATTCTAGAGAGGGCTCTTTTTGAGACTTGATCTCTGATAAACATACTGCTTTTGAACTGATGGCTAGATTTAAAAGTTTGAGATAGTTTTTTCAAGGTTTGCTAGCAAAGAGATATAGAATTTCTAGGGCTATGGAGTCAAACTCTGAAAACAAAAGAAAACAATGTCTGGTAGGTAGAACTCCTCAGAGGAACAAAGGCTAAACAAGGTGATGAAATTCAGTGTTGAGTTTAATTACGTAGGGTGGAAGAAGAACAAGACACATAACAAAATCAGAGCATCATAAAAGATGAATTCTGACCTTAGTTAAGAAGAAAAGCATAATTTAAATCATTTAAGTTTAGAGCACCTTTAGATAAATTATGGACTTTTAATTTACTAATTTAAAGAGAAGAAAGTGCAGATGAAAATAAGTACACAAGGAATACATACAAAGAAGAGTACAATCTTTAAATCACCACCATTAGAATATTTTTCATAAGGAGTTCATGACTTATGCATTTGTTTTTTCTATTAGATTTAGAAAAATTACATTGAAGATCAAAATGCCTATACTTCTGCCCACGCACCCCCCTTTACATCAAAATAATAAATATATGTAGAAAACTATTCTAGGAGTCAAACTACTACATCCTAGAGTTATGGATCTGGTTGCTTTTGAAAAGAACAATAACCTCTACAAGATTTACCAAAAATAGAAAATTCGGTTTGCCAGTCATAATATAACCGGAATATCATTTACAATAAAAAATCCTTGAGCGAAATTCAACCATTTGGTTGTGATGAGTCATCATGTGTATCGATGGACAACCCTGTCACCTTTGCGCAGTGAATTCTAGTTTATGTTGCGCAAATGCTGGCTACGGTATTTGCGCAGTGGATCGTCATGTTGAGTTTGCTCGCATGAATCCAGTTGGCAGCAAAGGTTGGGATCATTCAGTTTGTCTGTAGCTTATTTATCCAATCTCACTTGTAGTCGTAAGGTCTTGTTTGCCTTTCTCAATGACAAGTTTTGTCTCTTTAAACTTCTCACCTGTCTCAACAAAACTGCATTCCTCTTCAATTTTGATTATGTATTAGAGATGGCTACACATGTGTCATCTATAGTTGGTGTGCATTTTTTGTAATGATTCATGATCCCTTCCTCAAATATTCTTTTTTCCTCCCTAAGCTTGAGGATCTTATCTTGAGCTTCTCTTAGCTACTTCTTCAGCCATTTTATATTCTTTTCTCCTCCTGTTGGAGGTAGGAGATCTCTGACCTGCTTTACTCTCTAGTATTTGTGTTTCAGGAGTCCTTTCTGTTAGCTTCCTCTTCAATTCTTTGTTCTCCTGATAGAGTTGGGCTATAATATGTTTATCTTTCTTGAGTTGTTGTTGCATCTCTTTGATATCTACTTCTGTCTCACCTGGTTCCACTTGCTTTTCATCAATCTCCTGGGTTGCGAATTCAACAAAATTTGTCTGAACTGTGGGTATGGGAAACCTCCTAGTTGATGACATGGTGTGCGGTTTACTTGGCTTACTGAGTGATGAATCTTCAATCTCTTTTCCTTTTCCCCTTTCAGCAACACCTCCTTCTTTTATCCCTGAACTATGAGATGTTGATTTCTCAGCAGACAAGGGAGTATCTCCCTTAGGATCCAAATAAATGTTTGTTGAAGTCAAGAAGGAACTCCAGTCCTTGTTTAAATTTCCAAGCTCTTCAACCACCAACAACTTTATCAAGGAAAAATGGAATAGGCTACTCTCTGGCTGATCAACTTTGGCTTGGACACTGTCTGCCATTTTTCCCAAGCTTCTACATGGAAAGAAAGGTAAGTTTAAGGTACTTCTCCCTATGAAATGCATCAGGAGCCTAATGTGGTATTGATGTACCTTGTCAAACCTACCTTCACAAGTAAAGTATTTCCAGATTATCCTTAGAAGCTTCCCCAAAGGTTCCAAAAGGTATTCACTAAGAATGATGGCACCAATCTTTCAATTTCTGAATTCAAGTTTGAGAAAATCAATATAACATGAAGTATCTAATGGCATACCTTTAAACCATTTTTCACCCTGCATGGGAATTTCCATCGCAGCTGATATGGTTTCCTCTGAAACTTGAAAAGTGATCCCTGTGATAGTTGCGTTGACACCATTAAAGTTAAGAGCAAACTGCTTGGTTAGCTGCGCATTATACCCATGAACCTTTTCACAGAATCTTATGCATCTGGCTTGTTCAAAGGACACTATGATCGTCGGGTCTATGTTTACCAACTTCAAATCTTGTGTCTCAAATCTCACAACTTTCCCGCTTCTCACATTCTTTCTTTTTTGTTGAGGAGTTGTCATGATGTTGATATATGTCAACTTTGTGTAGCGAAAAAGGGAATAATAACCTCTGACAACAAACAAGAGAAATAACATCTGTGCAGCGAATGAGGATAGAGACTTTTGCATAGTGCACAGGAACAAGTAGTGACAGAAAACTCTACGCAGCAAACAAATCAGTGGCAGGAGACTCGGCGCAACGAAAAACTCGTCGCAGCACTAAACAGTAGTAGAAAACTTTGGCACAACACTAAACAGTAGTAGAAAACTCGGCGCAGTAACAAGCAACAACGGAAAATTCGGCGTAGTAACAAGCAGCAATGGAACACTCGATGCAGCGGAAAATTCATTGCAACACTAAACAATAGTAGAAAACTCAGCGCAGCAACAAACAACAACGGAAAATTCGGTGCAGCAGAAAACAACAATAGAAAACTCGGCACAGCAACAATAGAGTGGCAGATTTATGTAGCAACTGATAGCACACAGTATTTGTGTAGCAGAGGACTTTGGAGCTTGTTGGAGAGGCTATGGATGACGCACAAGTCTTGAAGGTGATGGAGAAAAACAGAAGGTGGCCAATATTTATGCTCGAATGGATAAGGAACGAAATTATGAAAAGGGGAAGGAAAATCCATAGCGATAAGACATTTTAGGGCAAGTTAAAGATTTGCATAGCGAACTTGTGCAGCGGGTACACCTTTGAAGTGTGTAACGGTACAAATTATATGGAGTGCCATGATTGTTCCCTTTTTTAACCTCATGATTAAGTAATGATGAACGATAATATATTCTGACATGAAATTCACCCTAACCAATTGATTGAACCTTGGTACATAATTTCCCACTTTTTAACATGACTCGAGACTTAGGAAAGCAGACCTTTATGATTTGAACATGATGAACTTTACATTCTTGACTCTTCTAGGAAAGCCTTGATTTTCCAAAGATCATGACATGACTTGAAAACTTCGAACAAACCTCTAATTCTAACTATGAAAAACATGGCGCTAACATAAGTATAAGCTAAGTGCACATGTATGATTTCTTCAAGTTCAATTCATCACATTTTTAGTTTATTCTCTCAATGTCATTTATAGGGCTTTAATGTATGACATGTCAACAAAGATAATTAATGATGTCATTGCACATATTGAAAGGATAACCTTTAGGAGGAGGGTGGGGTCATATGCACAAAATGTCCAATCTATTATCATTTAGTTATCTTTACATGAGACTTGCACATTACATTTCTATTATCTTTTGGCTATAAATTGTGATATTGAGTTTAAGATAGAAGGAGATCTCCATATTAATATTTTAGCATTAGTGTTTTCAACATGAATCATTTGCACTAATATTTTGATACATAATACAA
>SNQJ01S0080385.1:50147-61208 GCA_010110895.2 Picea sitchensis | reverse complement strand
ATGCATAGTACTTCTTCAAGTACAACCCATTCCTGGGTTCACTCAAAGGGATACCATCGTAATCTACCAACTCATATGCTCCTTTGTCCAAAACTCAACGAATAATATAAGGACCTCACCACATGGGTTCGAATTTCCCAACTCCTAACACATCTCGATCCTATTCATAAAGAAGAACAAGATCACCTTCGGAAAAAATGCGAGGCTTGACATGCTTGTCGTATTGGGCCTTGACACGCTTTTTCTGGGCTTCTATTACTAGGGTGGCATCACGTCGAATTTTTTCTAATCGCATTAGATATAATAGACGTTCTTCTTCAGCAGAAGTGTTGGGTAGGAGTTTAACAACTAGCTTCAAAGAGGGTATCTCGCATTCTATAGGAAGAATGGCTTCCACACCATAGACTAACCGAAAAGGCGTAAACCCAGTAGCGGACTTGACGAATGTCTAGTATGCCCACAATGCTGAAAACAACATTATGTGCCAACTTGTTTTATGAATTCCTATCATCCATCGAAGCATAGTTATGAGAACTTTGTTGATAGCTTCGATCTGGCCATTAGCTTGTGGATAATAGGACGTTGAGTTATCATGGCGAAGACCCAACTTTTCCGTAAGTTCAGACATCATAAAATTCCTAAAATGGCTACCATGATCAGTGACGATAGCTTGGGGAACACCAAAACGATCTATGACGTGATTAAAAAGAAACAAGGCTACAGTCTTTCCATTATTGTCGAATGTCAGCATCACCTCGGCCCATTTTGTAAAGTAATCAACGGCTACAATGATGTAACCATGCCCCCCGAACGAGTGAGGGTGACATGTCATGAAATCGATGCCACATTTCACAAAAGGTCCAACTGAGACCACAGGATGCAGAGGAGCAGGATGTGACCGAATTTTCTGATTGTAGGTCTGGCAGGCATGGCATTTCTGAATGGAAGTAATGCAGTCGTTAAACAAAGAAGGCCGAAAATACCCTACATGTAAGATCTTCTGGGTAGTAGCATACCCAGACATATGACCACCACATGCTCCAGAATGGCAGTCATTCAGATATTTCTCGGCTTTGTCGAACGTTAGACAACGTCGAAAAACAGAGTCAATTCCATGATGGTAAAGAGTATCCCCGAGGATAATGTATTGACGATCTTGATAACATATGCGACGTCGTTCAATACTAGACAAAGCAGGCCGGAAAGTCTGGGTTTGGAGATATATAATGATATCCCATACCAAATATCGTCAGTGCTAATAAGGAAAAGAGATTCATCGGGTAATGAATCAACTGCTACATTTTTTTGTTGCAGAGTGAGGAAAATCGCATATCAAATCAGCAAAAACTAAGGATTTCTTGGAATTGGTGCAGTCGAATTCCAAGTCAAACTCCTGGAGTATGACAATCCATTTGGAGTATTTTCCCCCTAGCAATTGACGTGTCAAAATATGTTGCATAGGGTTTCAATGAGAAATCACCATAGTTTTCCATGAGAGGATATAGTGCCGAAAGCGTTGGACAGCTTGAACGTCAACCAAGGCCAGTTTTTTGACATGTTGATACTTGACTTCAGTTGGTGTGAGACTCTGACTCAAGTAGTAAATAACATGTTCATCATGCGCATCATCCTCTTGGACGAGAACCATGCCAATAGTGTACTCTGAGGCAACAAGATAAAGGAAATAATCGTGACTGTAATCGAGAGGAAAGAGAAGCGGAGCTCACGTTAGGGACAACTTCAAAGCTTCAAAAGCATTGTTAGCAATGGTATCCCAGACGAACTCTGAATCTTTATTTAGTAGTTTTGTAAAACCACGAGTGATCTCGACGTAATTAGGGATAAAATGATGAAGAAAGTTTGCTTTCCCCTACAAACTTTGCAACTGGTGCAGTGTAGAAGGAGGAGAGAGATTAAGGATCACCTCAACCTTAATAGGATCCACCCGGATCCCTTGACACGAAACAATAAAACCGAGAAAACGACCAGATTCTACACAGAAAACACACTTATGAGGATTTAAACGTATATGATAGAACCAACATCAAACGAAAATGGCTCAGAGATGGGTAGGGTGATCGACTCTGCGCATAGAATGAGCGGGTAAATCGTCCAAATAGGGTTGAACGATGTGTTTGATATCATGAAAAGCATAAGACATAGCACGTTGAAATGTCGTGCCTGCGTTCTTAAGACCGAAAGGAAGTTTCCTATAGGCAAAATTACCCCAAGGACAAATAAAGGCAGTCTTATGTTGATCCTCAAGAGCAATGTTAATTTGATTATAACCGGAGAAACCATCCATGAGAGAGAAAATTTCACTGCCGGCACAGTCATCGACAATCTGATCGACGAAAGGGGTTGGAAAGTTGTCCTTGGGACAAGATTTGTTAGTATCCCTATAATAAACACATACACGAATACTTCCACCTTTCTTTTCAATCGAGACAGGATTGGAAACCATTTCTGTAAGAGACACCGGATAAATAAAGCCGGCTTTCAAAAGTTTCTCAACTTCGAGCTTGATAGCAGCTGCTTTAGGTGGGTGAATTGGACAAAGGAATTGCTAGACGGGTTTAGTGCCGGGATATGTCTTTATCTCATGTACAACAATTGTAGGGTCGATACCTGGCATCTCTTCGTAGCTCTAGGTGAATATGTCACGAAATTATTTGAATAGAGACGTATAAGTGACTATTTCGTCAGCGGAACACGAAGCACCAATATGGACATTCTCAACAATCCCAGGTTTAATGGATATGTCAATGGGAATCATGGGAGAGATATTACTTAAGTTCCCTTCATAAAACACATCGTGTGTAGTAGCGGGAACCGTCAAGATGACAACAATGGTCGACGGAGTCGAAATCCGTTGATAATTCTCAAGAGTGTGTTGTTCCAGAAAGAGTATGGAACGTTGATTCCCATCATCCCAAGGGGTGTCCTCCATGATGGACATGATCATCTCATCAGTGGGAAAAATAACACAAAAAGGATCGGGAGACAACTCATCAAGAGAGGGGGTAGAAGGTGTTGTCGATTGAATGGTCTGATAAGAAAACTCAACCGGACTTAACGGCATGACGTCGTCGAAACGAATATGATCTCCAGGGTCAGGGACTATCCAAGGGTCCTGTGATGCAGGAAGTTCGTGAGGCACAATGGAGATCATGTTGATAGAAGAAACATATGGGCATGGAACATCGGGCGATGGAATGGGGAAAGTACCCATTAACGAGGAGTCCTTTAAAAGGCCTACACTGACATTCTCATAACCCGGTGGGGTTTTAGCAATAAACGATATGTTTCCAGTACAAGTATCGGATTGAAGAAGGCGAGTTGGTCGACGGTAACAACCTTTCCTTGATGATGGAAATGTACTACACAGAAAAGTGTTGACACAATGGTGTGCATATAATCGATCCAGCTGCGTCCAAGCAGAAGATTATAATCAAGGGGAGTGTCGAAAACTTCCACTTCAACTTGGATAGTTTTACCTTCTAACGTGATAGGCAACGAAGGGAGAACACCGTAGGGATTAAAACCAGAGTCATTGAAGGATTTAAGAGTGTTCTGGGATTCATTCAAAGGAGGAGAGCCAATGGATTTCCAACAAGCAAGAGACATAACACACGTCGAGGCACCCTCGTCGATAACAGTTCGACAAATGTTCTTGTCAGAGACAACAACTTGGATTTGAAATGCAAGTTGAAGGGGTAACCTTGGAATGTGATCTTCCAAGTCAAAGACTATTAAATTTGTATATGTGTTGAAGTTCGCACTATGTTGAACGGTTAGGGTGCAAACTCTTTCTAAAGAAAGGAAAAATATGAATTCTCGATGCTTCTAGAAGGGAATCTTCTAGAAGGATGAGATGGCATTCGACTGGTTATCCTAGTACTAGATTCCCTGATATTTTGGGATCATTCTTATCCAAGTAACTAATTCGTTCTCTCCTATATATTGAGGGAATTCTCATGGAAAAGGTTAAGTAAGCAAGCAAGCAAGCAAGGTTAAGCAAGATTCATTGGAGAATTAGTGAAATAATTGTGTGAAGGACTGAAGCTACAATAGCTTGAAGACTCCAACAAGTTTATCCAAAGGGGTTGATCTTCTTCATACAAGTGAGTAAGTGTGTGTGTCGGAGCCAAGGGCCATCGAAAGGAAGTTTGCGACATCAAGGCTCAGGTTGTTATCTTTACTTTCCATTAATATGATACAGTAATATGTCCCTTTCTCATAAAGTTATTTCCACTTTATTGTATAATTCCTTGATCATATACATAGATTGACTGTTGAATAGATTGTGCTTTCTTCACTTTGGTTGGTTTGTGCTGTCTTGGTCTTGATTTCACGAGATCACTGGAGCGAAGCAGGAGAAACAAAGACTATAGGAAGCTATAATAAGGTATGTTCTTTGTTCTTGCCTCCTATTTAATTCAATGGTCCAAATCTAGGGAAAGAGTCATGTTCTGTCTTGCTTTGTTCTAGATCCAGGTGGATCTAGGGAGATCGGTTAGTGTCTGCACCTACAGATTTATCCTATAACACAAATCTTTCCTCTGGGAAGGGCAGCTTTGGAGGACCTCCAAAGTGGACATAACACAAGGGGTTTGAGACAAATCTTCCACCACAGAATAGTTCTAGGTGGCCCTTGTGTTTGGGTTGTGAGAAGATTTTTTGAACACACCTTTTGGGATGCGTGTCATTGTTTCACCCAAATTATTTTCAATCTGTAGAGGAAGAGATGGGAGATCATCTTCTTTTCCCTTCTTAGAAGTGCTTGGTTTACTGTAGTCATGCGCTCTAGTGGATATGAAAGCGTCATCCTTCATCATATATACATTCGCAGATGCAGGATTGTTCAAAGTCGAAGAGGGTCCTTGAATGCCCCCTTCCGCACTTGTAGAGGCTTGGGTTAGGTTTTTTCCATGCTGAATGGATTTGTTAACACAGCAGGCTGTTGTTGTGTCACAAACATTTGGGCCTTTGCAAAATGGGGACATAGGTGGGTTGGGTGGTCTTCCATGTAGAGGTTTCACGGATACCTCGCCTTCTGTTTTTCAGTGTTGCCCCCGCCATCATTATCAGGGGGTTTCTTATCCCCCTTACCCTTCTTTCGTTGTTTTTTCTTTCCTTCAGGCTTCTAGGTAGCCTTTGGATTTTTCGATTTCACTATGTGTACATCCGATGTTTTAGTAGGGGGAGCAGCCAAAACAGTAGTTTGGTTGGCCACTGTGTGTTGTATACACAATTGCTGCAACTGTTTCATCAGTTGCTCAGCATGCTTTGTTTGCACTGAACCAACAATACCATCAGCATGTGGTCCATCTCTCTATCTGTTTTTATCAAGTATTGAGCATGACACATCTGGCAAGATCTCGTATAATAAACCAGACTGAGAATAGATGAGCTCAAGCTGTTGAGCTCTCATGATGGTGTCTTCTTCGGAGAACACTCCTGAAGTCACGACGTCTTTGGATAATTGTGGGATGAAAGACTTAAGGAACCACTCGAGCAGGAATGCTTGTGGGACTAGTACCTTAATTAAACTCTTCCAACATCTCCATTCTCATATGTGATCAGAGATATGGTATTCTTTTTTCTGTGAGAAATTGGCCAACAATTCTTTGCCAGCATCGTATCTCACAGGTAATTGGAAATGGTTTAGGAAGGCCATTTCCAATTCGACAAAGGAAGAGTATCTTGAGAAGTCGAGCTCAATGTACCATTTCATGACACTCCAAATGAGAGTACGTTGAAACAATCGCAACTATACAGAGTCATATTTCAACGAGTTAGATGAGCACCAAAGGTGGAAGGTAGTCACATGATCGCCTGGATATTCGTTAGGATTGGCTTCGAACTTTGGTATGTCCGAAGGAAACTTCGTCGGCATAGGAGGTCAATGCAGATCGTGACAGATAGGGTCATTCAACAACCTTGTCAAGTATGGAAAATGTAAGGTTTCCAGGAAAGGTAGTTTGGGTTGTTGGTGATAACCTGGGAAAAAGGGGCCTGGAGTTTGACTGGCACCAGGTTTCCAGGAAAAGTTTGGCTGCTGGCCTGGGTTTGGGTAAAAACCATGGCCATGGCCAACATATGGGTTCTGCATGTGAGGAGACATCATTGGTTGATTCCCAAAATAGGATGTAGATGGATGGGCGTGCATTACATTTTAAGGACTTTGGGAAGGGTTGCCCCATGTCGATCCCATGGGGATAGGCATAGTAGCTTGTCCAGGGTTCCATTGACTGTGGAAAGAATTTCCCCAGATCAGAATTCCTGACGAAGGAATGAATCCCTGCCAAGAATTCCAAGGCCCTGATGCGAAAGAAGTTCCTGGGTTTTTCCCCTGTGCAGGAATAGTACCCTGCATAGGAAAAGGTTGTCCGAAACCGGGGTTGCCCCCAGTCGGGAAAGTAGCTGACAAGAAGGCATTGTTACCAAATACACTGAATAAATAAAACAGTGTCAAACCTACCAGCATATTATGCGAAGGTGGTCCTTGACTCCCTGCTCCAAATAAACTATGGTGTGCAGGTAGCCTGACAGATGGTTGATGCGTGACATCGAGCGAAGGGGACGAAGGAGGTATATGAACTCCCACATAAGGGAAAGTGTTAAAAGGAGTGGTAGTTCCCCCCATGTGGCCTTTCAGAGGAGTGTTAGAGCACCCTTCCCCCATACCTAAAGTCTGTAAAGTGGAGTATGAAAGTACAGGACTTGTACCTGAACTAGGCATCCCGTATGAGAATGGAGGGCCTGTCGCACTTGGTGGGAAAGGGGTTGTGGCTGCCACCATAGACGGGATTGGACCACTGTGCAAGGTAGAGGTGGCCAAGACCATGGTGGCTCAGACTGGTGATGGTGGGTTAGGAGGTGGAAACTCTCCTGTGGTGACAACCGTAGTGGGAATTGAAGAATTCCCAAAAGGAGTAGCAACATTTGTTTCCATTTCTGTGCGCGACACTGTCTGGCACTCGTAAGGGTGAATCGGTACGATGATGGGTGCCGAAATATCAGTGGTTGAGGTTTTAGGTGGACCAAGAGATTTCGCTCCAAAGTCTAAAATAGTTGATCCCTCCGGATGTTGGTCGGGCATAATTTCTTGCGACCCAGTCGCTTCAAAAGACCCTTTTTGGTCTAGCTTTCGCCTTAGTGGTGGCGGGGGTGGCTCCAGTGTAACCGGTGATAGGCCATGAAGCCTTCATGACCAACGGAGCTCGTGATCCTCCACTGTGTGAGAAGATAAAAGACACTCTAGGGCTGACTAGTCGTTCAAAAACAACACACACTAAAAAAGTCCCTATAAGATAAGACAGGAAAACACTAAATTAATTGGAAGAACAGTTACAACAACCAACACTAGAGAAGCTTACCGGTGCAAGTGAAACTCGAACACAGAAGCACCCTCTGGGTATACTCGGCAAAGCGTGGCCCAATTTCTGTCCTAGGTATCATGGTATACCCCCATAGTCACCTGTGTATGTCCCTAAAAAATATAGGCAACTAGGTTTCCAGTGCGCGAACAATCACCAAGCGGGTAGAGTCGAAAGTCGGGTAGACCAAAATGAGCAGGGTATCGAGCATGAAACCTGTCAAGGGTATCAAGATAAAGTGGTCCAGAAGACAACTGAGGACCTCGAATGGATTCGAGACCCACAAAGCTCCATGGAAAATGCAATCGACGGAATCCCAAGACAAGCCCTCTATATGTGTTCTCCACTACGATTGGTCCAGCTTTGGAGGGGTTATCTCTGCTACCTTTCCGCAAGAGAACTCGTGTTTATCCCTTGTTTTAGAACGGGGTCTCAGATAACTTTCATGATACTGGACTTGGACACTCCCTAACTCAGACTCCAATGTTTGATTTTGATGGCCTTGAAGAGTTTCCTCTCCAACCTAATCCAAGGCCCTAATCCTGAACTAGTTGGTTAACCCTACAAACATAAAAGTATAATGAATTTTAGATTTAGCATTAATTTTATGACTTGTCTTATGCCATAGGTTATGAAAGTGAAACTAGTGATGTTTGAAAGACAAAAGTAAAAAAAAGAAATAGAAAGATGGAAACAAAAACCTTCACTTAACGCAAATTTTAAACAACTTTTCAAATTTTAAATTATTTTCTAAGATCTTTGAACAACAAACTCAAAGCAGGATTTCACTCGACTATGAGCTACTTATGATCTAAGTAAAATGTCAAGAAATTATGAAAGCAAAGATTTTTCCCTAGTTACTAATGCAAAACAACACTTTTTAACCAATCAAAGAAACAATTTTTTTATTTTATTTGAATGCTCACAAAGCAAAAAAGGAAAAATACCAACAATTCAAAACCAAGAATTTTTTTTTGGCCTAAGCGTAGATCACAAAGAGTCACATCAAAAATCACACACAAGAAAATTTTAAAAACTAGACTCTCACACTTGTCTAAAAACCCTATAACAGAAAATTTTGAGGAAAAACTTCTAAACAAAAAAGAAAGCTATTACTGTGATCAAACCTAAGTTATTGACCGCTATGACAGAGACCCAAAAACCTGATAGGTATAGCTCATGTCAAAGGAAAGGATGACTGCCTCAACTTCAATAAAGATTCTCTTCAAGCACACCACTGAGAGTTCAATAGGAAGGGTGTTCACGCAAGCTGTGTAAAGTCAGAGGGCGTGTACATGCATGCTGGCCTTATACAGGCTGCATGTATCCCTGACTCTGAGACAAAAACAAAAATCCAAGAAAGCCAACTGTTGGCAGCCAATTCATTTTTTTTTATCACCCTAAAAAGATGCCTGCACCTATTGTCTTCTAAACAACAAATCATCGTCGCATTTTTCAACTAGACATTTGTTTCATTTCTTGCGACAATTGCAATTTGATTTCGATTCAGTTTTCACAACTGAAAGTGTGAAAACTCCTCCATTATTGTTCGGACTGTCGTAATCTTTTATTGATTTTCTGAAAGACACTTTACCATTGGTTTGTTGTATGACTACGAATGACTTTCAAATTATATCCATTCACTTTGATTGCGCAACTTGATTTCTTTGGTAAAGTATTGAAAATGTTAAGTTATGAGTTATGTTTAATTTCGTAAGGGTCATGGTTGATTGAAATTTTTATATATGATATGATTCTTATTGTTTTGAGCTCTTAACTTATCGTTTTCATATGGTCATTGGTTGCAATGTTTTTACACTTTGATTATGCTAAAAAATGCATGGTTCATATGTCATTTTGATTTCATATTGGAGTGGCAATGTTTTACACTTGTCGCGTTGGTAAAACCTTTGGATGTCATGTTGGATCGAACTATACACTTGGCGCATGAATTTAACATATGGTATTTGTTTTATGTTTGATCGATGGCACGTTGATATGGTTGTACACCGATGTGGGTTGGTCGATTAATATGTTTTAAATGCTATGATTGTTGATGAGAAAGCATTGTACCTAGACATTAATACACTGCATGGCGGCGGTAATTCCACCACCCTCGCACGCATTACATTGATTCATTCCCCTTTGAGCTCTTGCAGCTGTTAAAACCTATCGTTTTTACTCCTGCGTATGGTATAGTTTAAACCAAACCCTATCATGAACAGAATCCATGGCTCCTGTTGTAAGAGCCGAGCCCAACGGGTGCCAAGCATTGCTGATGTTTGATGGCGCTTACAGCGACCTGGAAAATTTTAGGTGGCTCCCGTTTATAAAGAAGTTCGATGGTTACAATCCTATCGTGGCTCGGCAATTTGCGTTATCAGTCGATGGCTTCCGAGCCAAAATTGGAGATGTCCAACTTGAAATTGATGAACAGTTCCTTAGCTCGGCAACCAGCCTACCTGTTAATGGATAGAAGTGGTCCAAAAGTTGCAAGGTGGATGATGTCCAGTGGACATTATTATTCCACTCTCGAACGGTGAACTCCTGCGACAAAGGCTTGCCTGCAAAAATGTTGAAACCACGTTGGTATGATCTCCTAATGATAATCAAGCAATTCATTACTTGTGAGGGAAGCTACGGGTTCATTTTCTTGTTTCACCTTCGTCTATTGATGGCTTTTATGGGTTTCGAACTTAGTATGCCCCACTACCTGCATAGAAGTTTGTTCAAGATGGCTAGAAGGTACAAGCGTAGCCAGCCCGATACCAGCCTCTTCCATTTGGGGTTGATTAAAATGATTATGGTTTACGAGTTGGGGTTACGTCGTGATTGTTGGGTTGATTTTCTCAGTCGTAATGGCTTCGAAGAATCGGACCCACCGCAGGTTGATAAACCTATGATAACCGAAACCCAACCTATTCCCCCTGTTCCTTATAGCATTTTTCTACCCAAACCTCTACCCGACCCACCTACGAATTTGCCTATGGCTGTGACTAAATAGGTTGAAATTGATAAGCCTGCAGTAAAAAAGCCTAAAGCTAAAACTAGTGCTAATTCTAAAGGCAAGAAAAATGCTAGGTTAATCTCTCGCATGGCGAGAACTAAGCCTAAACCCCCTGCCAAATCAAAACCTATCGTGGTCAGCGAAGACTCTGATTCAAAAATTGAACGTTTTCTCGTCGATGAGTATCCTTACTCGGAAGGCTTGTGTGACAAACCTCCTCATGACTTTGTCAAGAATTTTCCACCCTGTCTGTGGGATGATCCAAATTTTCCTGGTATTAAACCACCTCAAGGAACCCTCGATGAATCATCGAAACCCTCGACAGCTCAACCTTCTGTTCCACCTTGCGATCAGTGTGGATTGTGGTTGGAGAGATACTACTTGGATGTGCCGATGTTGCAATCTAGGATTCATGATTTGGAAAACCAAGTGGCAAAGCTCACTGGTCATAACGCGAAGATGGAACCCTCTGATAAGAAGCAACGAACAGATGGTTCAATTCTGTTCAATAATGTCGAGTTAGCCACGACAATCGTCAATTCCAAATTGGCATAGCCTCAACAATCTTGCTGGTATAACTTTCACCCATTTATATGGCATGATCATAATTTCTGTGTACATTGTTGACCTGCTCTGTCATGCATTTGTTGTATATAAGTTTTGATTATTAAT